>VYKG01000533.1:0-31269 GCA_011426275.1 Dactylonectria torresensis | reverse complement strand
CCTCCTCCTCCTCCTCCTCCTCCTGGCAAGGTCCTCTTCCGAACTTCGACAACACCACAACTACGAAAATCACCCGTCTCTCGCCAGCAAGAAACCTCAGCCTCTCTAATAACTCGAATCGCAAAATCATGTCGGACAAGGCATTCAAGAAGAAGGAGCGCGTGGCCAAGGTCCTCGGCCGCCGGCTATCCAGCATGCTGCTGCGGACCAGCGACACCAAGAAGGCGTCCTCCTCCGCAAGGCAGCAGACAGAGCCGCAGTCTCAGCGCTCCAGCCTGACCGTCATCAACAGCCAGCAACAGCAGCGGCCATCCAGCGAATTCTCATCCCCCGGTGGAAAGCGTCTCTCGCGACGGACCTCGTTCAAGCAACGCTTCTGGAGCGCATCGTCGTCCAACGTCGACCTCGAGGGCCCCGGCACCGGCACCAGCACCGGCCCCTACGTCCCGAAGCACGCCGCCTCCGGGTTCGCCAAGACCTCCGCCTCGGGCCCGGGATGCGAGCCCGTCATCGAGAAGCCGCGCAAGGTAGTCGGCCGAAGGCCCAGCGCGGCGCGGGTCCAGGCCGACGAAGCCAACGCCCGCATCATGCAGCGCTTCAGCACCTGCGCCGCGCCGTCTTCGCCGTCCCGAGAAGACGACGAGCACACGCTCTGCTCGTTCAACGACAGGGTTCCCTCGGGCGAAGTAGACGGCGTCCTGTCGTCGCTGTACCGCGACCAGGCCCTCAGCGCTCTCAGCGAAGCTAGGCGTCGACCATCGGATCCGTCGCCTATGTCGTCGCCCCGTGCCGTCCATCATGACGACGACAGCAGCGACGACGAGTACGGCGTATTCCAGGACCACGGCGAGAGCCGGCGCCGCGCCCGCCAATCGATCCTCCTCACGGCCGAAGCCGACCGCAGCATCAACAGACAGAGCATGGCATCCCTCGGCATGCTGAGCGCGCCGAACCGCAACAGCGTAGCCTCGAGCCGCAGCAGCATGCAGTTCAACTCAGCGCCGCACCGCAACAGCACGCTGTCCCATCGCACGAGCGGCGGCCAGACGAGCCGCACGAGCGTCTACTCCAACCGCAGCAGCGTGCTCTCGCACCAGAGCAGCGTCTCGTCCAGCAGCGACGTCAGCGACCGCGGTAGCGTTTGCGATCCCGTGCTGCACCGCGGAAGCACCTACATGGACCCGGACTCGCTGCCTACGCCCGACTCGCTCGCCGCCCTCGACAAGCTGCGCTCGCTGACGGTTCCCAACGCAGCAGACCTGGCCAAGGGCAGCCAGAAGCGCAAGCACAGCACGGCCCAGGCGCCGAGGTTCGAGACCGTCATGGAGGTGTAAGAGTCCCTTCTTCTTTTCCTTTGTATGAGATTTCTGGGTTTTCGGTCAATGAGCGTTCTGTTGGAGTTTGGGTATGAAACATGAGCATGAGTATTGGGGCGTTGGAATGAGAATGAAACCAGACAGAGGGGGATGGGGCGGGCATGGACACACAGACTTACAGGCCCTACGAGTGCCTTTTCCATCTTAGCAGGCCTCATTCCCCTAGAATAATCCCACCAGCCTCTGGATAAAGTAATGAAATCCGGATTGATACCCTCAGTAAAATTTGCGTCGGATGATTCAAGATGAAATTTTTAAAATGAAGTGAATGAATGTTGCACGAAACATCGATAAAGGTCATTCACTAGCCGTTCTCAAAACATCACAAGACAGCCCCAACAAGACAAACGTAGGTAGGCTCACAGAAAAATGGCATTCCCGCACGTCTTTTATCCTGACAATGCCCTATATACAAATCAGAATAAAGATTAAACCAAAAACGCCAACGCCCTCACATGCACCATCAGTGACTTCTGCGGGATGTCCCTTTCCCCCATTCGTGGTCCTCGCTGCGTAAACACATACACACACACAACCCCTCCTAGGCGTCAAGAACAAAAATGCTCCCCAACAACGGACAATTAGGACAGTGCACGACATGCTGAGAAACGAAAAAAGAATGAAAAAATCGTGTATCCAAGGTGCCCGACAAGAAATAACAAGATGATGACGGGCAGATGGAAGCCCGGATGAATAGTCGTCAATGGTCATTAAAAAGAGGCCAGCCAAAGTTATACCCCCCAGCCCTCCAATAGAGGCGGGTGGAGGTATAAGAGATGCCAGGAATAAATGCCACCCTCAGCCGTCAGCTAGCCTCGTCAGCCAATCCAGAAGAGTGAGTTCGCGCAGGGTACAAGACTCCTCAGTGAACTAGATGGCGCCAGAAAAAAGCAACTCTCGACCGAGGGGCAAATCAGTGTCGGAGACAAAAAACGTCCTGCGCGGCTCTGTACCACCCAGTGTCCAGAACGGAATGTGATACTGTAGCGGGCAGCAGAAGCAAAGAGCAACCGACCGACCGCCTGGTGTGGGCAAAAAAATCGCCCAAAAATTCGGGCATGCACCCTCTCTACACCTGCATGACGCTCGCGACACCGCTTCTCGGCTGAGGAATCTGGATCTCTTCGTCGTCAGAGCTGTCCGCCTGCTCCGCCCCCGCTCGATCCAGCATCCGCTCGATGTCCTCGTCTCGCAGAATCTTTCTGGCCACTCCGTTTCCGATGCCCAACCCGCTGGGCAGCGACAGGGCGCCTCGCAAGTGGCTGCTGCCCCCGTTCATGCGCCTCCGCGGGGTGCCCCGGTTCGGTGTGTGAGAGGGCTGCTGTGGTGAGTCCAGATCCATCGGTGAGCCTGGAGGTGGAGGCATGCCGGGTGATCTCTCGAATCCCAGTCTCTTGCTCTGATATGGCTGCCGTTGAGACGACGGCAGCGCTTTCCTAGGCCCTGCCGGTAGGGCGTGTCTTGATGGCAGCGTCCTCCCAGCCCCCGCGTGCGGCCCTGGCGATCCGGTGGGCGAGAAGGCGTGCTTCAGGTTGGCAGAGTTGCCCGGGCTACTCATGAACAACAACGACTCAATGGCATCCTGCTCCCTCACGTTCTGGTGTGGCGAGAAGAGGACAGGATCTACGTTATTCCTGGGCCTTGATCCGGTCTGTACTGTGAGTTGAGCTGGCGTGTGCGGGGAGGCCGAGTGCGAATGTGACAACAGGGTAGGGGTATAGTGAGGATTGGAGTTGCGACGCGGGTTCGAGCGCGGAGCAGGCATGTTGATGGAGGGCTGGATGGAGGCTGGAGGAGCGAGGGCAGGCTTGCCGGAGGATGTCCTGGGGGGTGAGTTGGATCTTCGAAGCTGGGCGACTGGCTCGTACAGGGAGGGTGCCGAGGCGGTTGGGGCAGAGCTGATGGCTAACCGCGGGCTGGCAGAGGAGCCGTGTCGACGGTGGACTGTGGATGTGCTGGATGTTGGCGAAGCGGCGTGGGAGGCGAGCGTCTCGACCTCGTCAAGGGAATTGGACTGCCAGCCGTGGTTGACCTTGACCATGGCGTACGAGAGACGCGTCCGCAGCTCGGCCGACAACTGCAGCGTGTTAGTTGTCTGGGTATGCCGGGCAACGGACGGACAGCCGCGGCCTCTACTGCCCTTGCCGTTGCAATTGCAGGCCGTGCCGTCGCGTCCACGACAACGACAACAAGGGTGACGTACCTCTCCGAGATAACTCCCCGTCACGGAAGCCCTGCTCACGCTGCTGGCGTTCCGAGAATGGTGCCGCTTGACGGGACTCGTGCTCTGGGAGCGAGCCTTGACCTCGCCGTCGGCCATGCGCTTCCTGGAACCCCAGGCGTCGGCGGTGGCGGTGGCCATCTTGTCCTGGGCGGCGGCGACCTGGGACAGCTGGAGCAGCTGGCTATCCTGGCTGGACGGGCCGGCGCCGGACTCGCTGGCGGGCGGCGTGCAGGCCGGGTCGGTCGAGGCCGTCATGGCGGTGTCCTGCGAGTCGGTGGTGGAGCACGGGTGGCTCTGGGAGGAGATGTCGTCGCCGTCGGTCGAGTGCTGTCGGAAGAGAGCGGCCGGGAACGAAGAGGACGCGGTCGTCGTCGACGGCAGGAGGGAGGCGGTGCCACCTGAGGACAGGGTCGGAGCAGACGAGGACACGGGCATGGGCGAGGCAATCGGCATCGGCGTCGGGCGGTGGGAGGGTTGCGAGAGCGTAGTCGTAGTCGTAGCCATAGTCGTAGTCGCGTCGGTCGGCACCGCGAAATCCCCACCACCAAGAGGCGGCGCGCGGGCCGCATCAACTACGGCGGCCACCTCGCTCAATCCCGGCGGCAGCGGGCGAGCATCGTCGGCCGAGTCGACAAGCCGACGGCGGTTGAGGACTCCTCCTCCTCCTCCCGGCCGGTCGGAAGTCATGGCAGACGCGGGCCTGGCGTTTTAAGAAAGGGAGGGTGGCCAAAGACAGGGCGGGCGGGTGAGTTACTCGAGGACGGGAACGGGTTCGAGACAAAGGAAGCAAGCAAGCAGGTGGCCAACCCAGCAGCCAGGTGTGGGCGCGTTTTCAGAAACACAAAGCGGGCGAGAGAGCGTGTCGTCTTCTTTTTTGTGTGTGCGAGAAGAAACCCGAGCCAACAGAGGCAAGTGAACGGGGGTAGAGATATTCGATTGTTTCCGTCTTTCTGTATTTCGATGGTGTTGGAGGAAAAAAGGCCTACAAAGTCCCGAAACCCACGGATTCGTTCCCCAGTTTGTTCCAAAAAAGAAGTCGAGTCAAGAGAACCCAGGGTTTCGAGGAGCGAGCCACGAGCAAGGGCAGTGGGAGGGGGGCGTCTTTGGGAGACACGGGCGCTGTGGATGGTGGTTTACGCGGTCTAGTCGCGACTTTTTTTGCCCCCTCCAGCAAGCGTCCCCAGGGTTGTTGCACCCGCTTTTTAGAGCACTCGGGGACCCGGGATGCGCTGTAGTGACCGCTAAAAGCCTTCCCCAACCTCCCCCACTGTCCGCGTGAACCTTGGGGGAGAAGGCGCCCTGATGGACTCTCATTACAGCGCTGCAAAACCTTCGCGGACCGCCTGTGGGTTACACTGTCGCGTGTCTGGAGCTCGGGACGGGCGTTTTTTATTTATTTTTCTCATGGGGCATTTCCCACGAATGACGAAAGTCGTTGATCATGGCATTCCGTGTTCCCTCACCGATTCCCACCCACCCTGAAAGTAGCGTTGCAGAGTTCTAGGCGAGGCTTTTTTCTCTCTTCTCTTCGAAGGCGTGATAAAAAAAAATGGAAAGAACCGAGGATGGAGTGCAAGACCCAGTACAAACTACAGATCGGTAGAAACGAGGGGGACACCAGAGACGAGTCTGGATTAGGCACTCGAATCCAGTCCCCACGCCAAAAACCAAGTTGGAACTTATCTTTGCCCCTCTTTCGCTCCAATCCCTCGAGGCAACAATAAACAAGAAACCCAGCAGCGCCCTCCTCTCAAGGCAGACCCGAAAAAAAAGGTATTGCGGGTGCCTATTTCCATCCCGCATCAGAGGTCGTCAGCGGGAAACGAAAAAACGTGGGCTTATTACTTTTTTGCCACCCCGTTCCCGTCTCTCTCAGTCGTGTTTTTTCGGCGCACGTCCCACCACACACATCCTCCTCATGCAACCTTGCCGGCTAAAATCACGCTTCCGCCTCTCGTCCATGACACGAAGTCACGTGCGATTATGCAAGTTCCTGGCCTCGGGGAATCGTGGTGTAGGGTAAGTACCGTCGCTGCCTCAGAGGGTTAGCTGTGACTTGCGGTAGGAATATTCACACGGCTTTTCCTTGCACCATGCTACGTTTATTTGTTCACTGCTGAATGCATAGTCGTGAAGGTCTATATAAAACGCACTCAGCGGGGCTAAAGTGAAACAGTTAATAGGAAAAGAAGAAATAAGAACGACTGTGATATTGATCCAACACCTAGGATCAGGATAACAACAGCAGAACCTGATTTTTAGTTGTCTTCTGTATTATACACACCTTCTAGCCTTGACTGACTATTTGCGATCCTTTTGTATCCAATGTACTGCTTATAAAGTGTCCCTACTCATAAGTGTTCTTTAAACTAACCATAACAAATAGGTATGTCGATGTCTGTTTAATTACACACTGACATATCCTATGCCGTCGCAGTTACTACCGCGTTTGGACAATACTTTTTACGAATCATTCTAGCTCACTTGGGAACAACTTCGCCGTTTAGTTTCGCATAATTCAACTATCTTTATGCAGTTTTCGAAGAATCTACAACACCTCACTAGATATTGCACGAACCCCAGCTCAAATTCGACCTGGGCGGGTATCTTTTTGACTGTCACAAATCTATCAACCATCTATTCGCCTCTCGTCTAAAGCCACTTACATCAGTGTGCAGTGAAACACACTCGTTTATCCGCACTCTGGTTCATCTCCAGCCTTGCCGGCATGCCCGTGTACTCCTCCGTCTAGAATCAGGTTCTCATTGTCCTTGAGGTCGTGCTGCACCCGCTGCCACCCCTTCTTCTTTCTCGACTCCCGTCCCTCCGTCTCCGCCCCTTTGCCCTTGGCGTCAAAGACCGGCCGGATGAGTGAGCCGAGCAAGGGGTTCCCGCTGAACGCACCCCCCGCCACGTTCTTGTTTCCTGAAGTCGCCTGCAAGATGCCGTAATCCTCTTCCTCCGATTCGGGAGTTGGGGGTCTCTCAACGGCCGCCATCTTCCGTACCACCTTGCCGCCCACCAGATCGATGCTCAGCACCTGCTTGCGCTTCTCGTAGTCCGGCCGGGCGTTCCACTCCATCTCTCGCAGGATCTTCTGCTGCCGCTTTAGCTCCCGCGCCCGCTCCTCCGGGGTGGACCACATGCTCCCGGTCCCCGTCAAGGCTCCGCTGACGTCAAAGTCGGCCGCCTCATCTCTCACCGTAGTTCGCTGGGCATTCTCGGCCTGGAAGTTGAGGAGTTTATCTCGGTGCGACCTGGCCTTGGCCTCAGCATCGCTTAGAGATGGGCCGTCGTTGCCTCGGGGCGCGGTAAAGGGCGCGGGGGTTTTGGCGACGTCTGCTCGGCGGTTGGCTTGTCGGTCTGCAGCCATACGCTCCCGTCCTCGCTCGTCCTTTAGCTCCCGAACCATGGCCTGAACGTCATCCGAGCTCAACAAGGGGCTACCGCAAAAGGTACATGGACCCAGCCCTTCCTTCATGCAGATGACTTTGCCGCATGAGAGGCAGTTTGGCGCGGCGCCTTGCAAAGGATGCCTCGTAGCAACGCAGTTGCATTTCCTCGCCTTTGGGTTGTCTAAGCTTGGATTGGTGCTAATCTCAAGGGCGCGAATCGCGGCATCCAGATCTGCAATGGCCGTCGAAGCACCAGCCATGGGCAATCCTCCGGAAATAGAGACCTTGGTCGTCGAGCTGCTCGGCTTGGGTGTGGAACTCCGCGATCCCGGGTTCGATTTGGGTTTCGGCTTCGAGGGCCCATCTGCAATTAGATAGCCGGCCGATGCATGTTGTTTCGGAGGCGGCTTCGCAGCGGGCTTCGGTGCAGGTTTTGGCGTCGTGGATCGCGATACATCGGCACTGCCGGGCGCGCTGGCCCGTTGGGGGATGTAGTCAAGGTCCTGATCTTTCTTGTTGTATGTTGAACCAGCGGGTGCGCTGTAACCGTCTACCTGTCTTGCCTGGGGGGTATGTATCGCGGCCTTCTTCTTCTTGGGGGCTCGTTTGGGCTTGGGCACAGCTTCTATTGCTCCAGTGTCGGATGTGCTTGGTGTCGCTGCCGCCGCCGCCGCGCTAAACGAAGGGCCCGCAGCGGTAGTTTGGGAAGCGTGTCTGCGAGAGTTGAAGGACGAGATGAATTCGACGGCGAGGGGTGAGCTACCGAGGAGATTGTTGAGGTGTTCGGCGGCCTCGGGCTTGGAGAGAGTGGCTGCGAAATCGAGGACCTGCTGGAGTTCGTTGTCGGGCAAGGGTAGTAGCTTGGACAGCTGCGAGACCGACATGATGGCGTCGCAAGAAATCGAAGGTGCGGCCGAGGGTATGGTTTGTTCTAGTTCGTTGCTTTGTGGTTTGCTTGAAGTAGAGAGTTCTTGGTCCCGAGGTGGTGTTGATGACGTGCTGCGAGCTGAGGTCGCTTTTGAGATGTGCCCCTCCAAAACCGGCCACTGAGTCACTGGCCAATTATAGTGGGGATGCTGCCTTAAGATGACTACCTAGATACAAAAAAGATGATATTATTTTCTTCTACTTTTTTTCTTACTTGGATTACATACCTAGTAGGTCGGTACGGAGTAGTTACCTACCTAAGGTACCTACCAATGGACATATTCAATAACTTAACCATAGCGCCAGCATCACCTTATAGACATGCATCCGAGGCCCAGAATACATTGCTATGAAAAGAGCACCAAAACACAAATTCAAATACATCCCCCCCTTTTCAAACGCAAAAACAGATCACGCACACCTTAAAACGCCGTATAATCCTTTTGTCCAGCAAACGCCTCGATCAGAATAAAGATGATCCGGGAGCACTGGTGGCAAATTTAATACCACCAGTCTACCCAAGCGAGGCTGCCCTCCCTGCCCTGAACCCCAAACGAAGCAACTTGGCGCAACCACCAAGTTCAAAATTCCTTCATCGGCCACGCCTTCGGTGGCGACTCATTTGTTACCCGACTGGGGCTCCGCTGTTGCCTCCTCGTCGCCTAGGACGCCTTTGCGCCTTTGACAACCGGATGGGGTTGGGGCTTTGATGGCTCTGATCTTGAGGGTTGGAGCCTTGGCGGCTTTGATCTCGAAGCCTTTGATCTCGAAGGCTGTGTCCTCAAAGGCTGTGTCCACGACGGCTTTGTTCTCGACGGCTTCTCTCAGGCATTGGGAGCCCGCTTGCCTGAGAATTGGTAGGTTCGAGAGCCTGTTTGGAAGCGTCTCAGGGTAAGGCAAAACGTACGCGACGGCGACGTCCTCGAGGGATGGGCCTGATGCCATTGTCATCGCCGCCCCCATCCCCTCGGTCCCCTTCTTGATCCACCGCGGCGAGGGGCTCCGAACTGGCCTTTGACGTGGCCTTTGGGTTGCTGATGTTTCTGCTGCTGTTTGTGAGCGACTCCGACTCCTGATGATCAAGCTTCGACCGTTTGACGCTTCGCTCCCCCAGAGGCTCTTCATTGTCGGCGGTGACGGGCCTCTTCTTTGGCCTTGCCGCTTCAGACTGCGCCCTTTCGGCCATGACGAGAGGAACCTCGCCCAGGATCCATTTCAAGAGGGCTTGTTGACGAGCGATGTCGTGCTCCGCATTCACGCCGCCAGACATTCCCCGGATGAAGGTATTGATTTGCAAATTCCTCTTCTTGATCTGCCGATACTCGCCCTTTGCAGCAGCTAGCTTGGTTGAAATGTTCCGTAGCATGCGTGTCCTCTTCGCTTGAGGGATGCTTAGGCGTAGCGGATCTTCTTGGGTCGACGCGGGAATTTTCTTGGCCTCGGCCTCTAAGCCCTGCATATAACTCATGGCATCTTTTTCTGAATGCTCACGAATACTTGAGATTCGAAAGGCTTGTATGGATTCTATAGTGTCGCGAGGTCCCACCACATTGTCGTCCATGAGCTTCTGCCAGGCTTTGTCGTAGCCTAGCTCCAGGTTTCGGAGTGTGTCGGTATAGGAGTCGAGCCACCAGTACTCATAGGTAAGGTATTCGATCCATGTTGTCAATGGATCCTGCTTCTTGGGGTCTTCAGACAGCTCAAACTCCAACGGCAGGGCAAAGTCGTGGCGTGCCAGTCGGTTCTTAACGGCCTTGGCATAGTCGACGAATCCATTGTAGTCTTTTCTGTAACCGTCCGCCCGGCGCTCTCGAACCAATCGTTCCGATTCCCACATCCCCTTAACAATCTCGGGCCTTGCTTCAAGGTTGGCTACCGCGGAGAGGTAGCGTTTTGCGGGCAGCTGGAGCTTCCGTAACTCCTTCAGATTCTCGAAAAATGCTGGTAAATCAGGAATAACAATGTCGAGGCCCCGGTTAACCTTCTGCCAATCGCGAAAATATTTCCACCTCCATAGCTGCGAACTAAACATATTCAGGCCTGCGTTGGGGGCGCAAAAACGTTCTGAGCCCCTATCGAAGTTGAAACCCGCGTGCACATATTCCTCTGGGTTCTCAGCAATGTCTGTGATAAGGTCGATCGGGTAAAGTGGGCGGCCGCCGTCCTCAACAAGATCCTGGTAGGCTTTCCTCGCCACTTGGATATAATAGTGCCGCCAGTCGTAAGTCACTGTCGGGGACTGGGATGGGGCGATGGCTTGTGGTTCAGGCAGTAACGAGAAGCGACTGTCGGACGACCCTTGACGTAGGCGCGCGTCTGGGTCGTCGAGATCGTGTGGGCGAGCATTCGCCGTGGGACTCTGGGCAAGAATTTGTTGTTGGGCCCTTGATCGTTATTAGTATGGACTGGCAATATGATACGCCGAGGAAGCAAAAAAAGACTTACTTTAGTCTCTCAGCTAGACGGTTTCGTTCTTCCTTGGACAATGTGTCCCACCCATCGTGAATTGGTATGCCATAACTACCATCGGGACGTTGGCGTTTCTTCATGAACTGGCCAAGCTCGGCATCGCTCATAGCGGCGATTTCCTTGATGGACCATGCCGCTTCTTCCGCTTCTTCCGCTTTTGTGGATGCCATTTTGAAACGTGTAGAGATGAAGCCTGAGACGAGGTGAGGCGGTGATTGTTGGACTTGACGAATTGCTATACCGAAAGGTAGGTAGGCAAGTAGGTAGGCAAGTAGGTAGGCAAGTAGGTAGGCAAGTAGGTAGGCAGGTATGTAGGAAAGGTAGGCACTAATGTGAGGAAAGTGCTGTAAGAAAATGGAAGGCACCGAGGTACCTACTTTATCTACCTAGAATACCTAGGTAGGTAGGTACCTGCAAAGGTAGGTACCTAGGTACAGATAGCGGACCCCTTGTAACGGGTGTTGCGAATTAGAGGGACAATAAGCCTTGGCAGTCAGCCCTATTTTGCCCCTCAGTTCAGGCTCTCTCACACTATTCAATATCGGGCAGTGATCTACGCATTGGGCGTGGAGTAAGCAGCTGTTAGCTTGTTTTCAGTGCCCCTGCCGTCTACGTACCGTATTCTCGTTGAATTGCCCAAGTCGACTCTCCAAAAATAAAACAGACTGACAGGTCGCCTCCCAGAGCTGAAACAACCCCCACCCCCCTTAGAGACGCACGCTCATAAGGCACCATAAAAGGAATTAGTGCGCCTCTACAGCAGGGAGGCTGCCATGGAAGTCGGAATCCGCTAAGGACGGTGTGTGTAACAACTCAACTGCCGAACGTACCAGCCCTGTCACTACTGGTACGTATTAGTCTTTGTATCAACCGCATCATGTATGTACCACGGCTACCTACATTGGGCAAAGTGCCCACGGACTGGATGGAACCTTTGGCACTGTCAAAGGAACACTGTTAAGTCATTGACGTGGCTTGCCTCATAGTAAGTAGTTTTACAGTTGTTCTCTTCGTTGAAAGAGAAGGTGGCAACACTGTCCACAACCGCGTGACAAGTATCCATTGTGTCGAAATAACACACGGGCTGAAATAAACAGTAGTACATGGGTAGCCTAATTTTGATTCCCAATACGTGTGTGGACTCCTGAAAAGCAATTCCGTGCATGGCTTTGTTTGTCACTGCGCCCATGCGGGCTGTTATGAGTACTGCCACGGAGACTACTCTCGCCAAAGCAGGGAAGCTGACCACCTAGACCCTTGACTCAACAGAGAAGCCTGATCCAATTAAGGAGGCTTACCTTGCTTGTAAGCCTGGGTGGCTGCGTCAGAAGCTACCATGCCTCTCCGATGACGGAGAATGATGAGACCACCCACGGGCGGTTGCACAATCAATGAATTGGGAAAGTTCTTGTTCAAAGACGCAAGAAGCTTGGACAGACTCTTACTATCTTGAAAGGTAATGTCCAATGGAAGCACATGGAAGAAGTTGGACGTGTTGGTATGGTATGCACACTTGGGAGCTGGAGGATGTTCGGCAGCGGATTAGCACCCTTAATATGATCAAACTAATTAGTCTACCCATGGTAAGAACATGCAGGTTCCCACCTATTAGAGGCTGGGCCAAAAATGATAGAATTCTTCTGTTTAACTGGAGGCATATGAGTTCGAATAGTGTCACGCTGTGTACTTACGCGAGGCGCCTCATTTTGCCGCAGCTAGCTATTCAACACCTCCAAGCGCAGTGAGCCCTGTCTTATTTGGCCTATTAATTCTTTCCTACGTACGCAAGAGAAGGAGCTACAGGGGTAGGTACCCCACCACAAATCCACAGACTACCTGGAACTTCTAATGTGCCATGCCGTGGCGTGCAAGCGAACGATTCACTGCGAGACATTGAAGGACGTGGGATTTTAGTGTATTTCTGTTGAACTCTGTGTGATTGTTCGGATGTTTGGTCTAGAGCGCCAGGAAGGGGCGTGTTTCGCTGGATACCTCCCGAGATATCATAAATCATCTTGGCCGTGGCCCAAGCCGAAACAGAGGGCGGCTGCAGCAACTTACGAAGCCTTGCTTCCTTCTCCCGTTTCTCTACCATCTCTTCTTCCCTCTTTTCTACCATATATCCCTCCTCTCCCACATACTTCAAGGACAGATGCAGAACTGAACCTCAACAAAGCAAACACCGTGTTCCCTGAATCTATTTGCTCTCTTCCTTACCTCAACCCCTTGCTTCAACTCCTTGACTTCAACTCCTTGCTTTCAACTCCTTGACTTCAACTCCCTTATTTAACTCCCTTACCTCAACTCTTAAAAAGAGTACTTGAGCCCGCACCAACATGGAAAATCACGACATCATCGCCCTCGTCTATCCTTTTGGACGCTTTGCAGGCCGAGCATTAGACGCGATCGAGGGGAACTCGCGTTTGGCCCCTTCACCTGATCCGCTAGCCAGCCAGGGCGCGTCGCCTGATCCTCACTTAAGGATCAAATTCAGCGACATTCCGCGAACCAAAAAGGGAGTCGTCTTCGGCTGTGACCCGCAATGCGATGTTGTTGTTCCCGAGGCGAATATGTCCAACATTCACTTCAGCCTAACCTTTGATGACTCTCATCGTCTCATCGTCAAAGATTTGGGATCTCGAACTGGCACCCAAGTCACTTATGACCAGAAAGGGGAAGGCATACGCAGTGGCTTCCAGTGGATTGTCGGTGGCCACGATATGGCCAATAAAGCCGCAAATATCGTCATCACTATAACGGATTGTGTGGCCTTTCAGATCTTCGTTTCAGTTTTCGACATATCGTCCCCCGCGCATGCCGCCAGAGTCTCCAGGTTCAACCAGGGAACAGCAACTGAGGACCTCTTCGGCGACTTTGGTCTTTCGAAACCCGACACCCGAGTTTCTACGGGAGCCCAAACTCCAGGCACTGGAGAAATATACCTGGAGAAGCATATTGGTCAAGGGACTTTTGGCGTTGTAACTCGTCTCTGGAATGTCAGCAATGGAGATGAGTGTGTGGTTAAACAACCTACTCAACAATCCATCAAGAACGGAGGCTTTCGGCGTGATATTTGGCGTCAGGAGGCTCGTCTGATGGGCCGACTTTCACATGTCAGTATGCCCTTTAGCTACTTATCCTTTGGACTTTCCTGATAACCTTAGCCCAATATCGTAAAACTTCTCAAGAGCGAACTCGAACCATATCCGAAACTCTACCTGGAATATGCCCCATACGGGACCCTACGGGACCACAATGACATAACCTTTAACGAGACGTTGACGATCCTCAACCAATGCCTATCGGCTCTAAAATACCTCCATGAGAGCAACCCGCCAATTGCGCATCGAGATATCAAGCCAGACAATATCCTCGTCCAAAATAGGTCGAAGGGTTCGATAGAAGTCAAGTTCGGGGACTTTGGACTATCGCAGGACCGCTCCGAACTGAAAACTCATTGCGGCACTGAGATGTACATGGCGCCCGAGATCCACTTAAGTCGACAGCAATTCCTTGGCGGCGGGAGACCACAGGGCTATAACCTGACTGTGGATATTTGGTCTCTGGGTGTGATGGTGTGCGAATTGGCATATGATCTTCCAACTCGAAACCAGTCCTGGGAGCATGGGTATGAATGGTGCTGGAGGATTGTTCATTGGCTCTACAGCATTTTGGCGAAAACACCCACCAGCCTAGGGTTATTCTTATTGGCTAAAATGCTGGTCCTTTCGCCGGATTCCCGGGGCTCTGCTGGCGAATGCTTTCGTCACGCTATCGCTCTGCTCGGGGAAGAGACCGTTGGTTTCGAGCCGTTGTCTCGAGGTTCGCATCCTGAGGAAAGTCAGCAGGCGACATTAAGGGAGAAGGACGCAGCAACTGTGCTCTTGCAGCCAAATTCCTCGACAAATAACAGAGTCACCGATTTGTCTCATCACGCCAGTTCAGTCGCTCCGACTCCTTTGACGTCTTTGCTTACGTTGCAGGCAAAGGACGCAGCAACTGTGCTCCGGCAGTCCAGGTTCTCGACAGATACCACTGCCAAGAATCCATCCCGTCAGGTCAATTCAGTCGTCCGGGCCCCCTCAACGTTTTTGTCAACGTCGAGGATGAGCCAGTATAGTATTGAAGCGTTGAGGGGGTCCGCAGCGCCGATGACGTCCGCAGCGTCCGGGGCACCACCAGCATCAGCGTCCCAGCAGAACACAGCCTGGCAACAGAGCGGCGAGTGCCGTCATTTCATTCAAAACCATTCGTCGAATCCGTGGGGACTCCCCCATGTTGGATCGGAATTGACGCCCCAGTTTGGTGGAGAAGAGTCGCAAAGCCGGATAACCCAGACATCGCAGGCTCGGGACGACGCCACCAACCCGGGCGACCTTGAGGAGAAGAGGCAGGCGGACATCTTGCTGTAAATCATCAATCAGTAGTTTTCGTCGCCGGATGGTGAAGGGGGGCTGTGGCGTTGATGCGAACACCGAGTTGACGACCTGACGCTGGCGAAACTGTCTTGACGGTATGCATTAGGGTGCGTTAGGGCAAGAAGGGATGGTGATGAGTAGAACTAAATGGGTAATGTTAATTCTTAATTGATAATGATGCTCTTTCTGCTGTCTTCTCTGCCTGTAAATTGTTCCAAGTGAGGAACTCCTTGCCAAAAGTATTGCCTTTTTGCCTAACCGACCCAGCGGTGAAGATGATTTCCTGCCTTAGGCACCTCACCGGCTGAAACCTTCCGTTTGTCCACCGCACGGTTGAGTTTATTGCTGGGCCAAAACTGAAGCATTAGGGGGCATCGACTTTCTCAAAGCATGGGTGTCAATTATCGTCATAAATGTTCAAGAGCAAGGTAAGAGAAATGCTGCATGTTTAGGTATGCAGTGTGCTGGAACCCCTCCGAGTGATTCACGCATCATGTTATCACCCTGCCTTAGGTCGGTAGGAAAGTCCACTACGACTTCAAATACATCACAATTCGGAACAAGTGCATCTAGATCAAGACATTAAACAGTTAACTCACCATATGTTCTGATATATATGAAAGCGTCAGTGTCATCGTACACCCACACACCCAGGCATTCCTCCTGTTCCTCCTACCTGCTCTACGATACATAGAGAGATCATCGCCTGTCCGTCTAATACTTGCACAAGTCTAGCCGTCCCAAATAAAAACCCACACTCCACTCTTTCCTTCCCTGGATACCTTACGTCCGGTTCTGGTAGCTGTTCTTCCACTCCTCAATCTTCTTGCGGCGCTCCTCAACCTTGCGCTCAAACTCAAGCACCTTCTCTTGTCGCTTGGCATCCTCCTCTGCCTCGCGCTTCGCGGCGGCGGCCTTGCGGCGAATCTCTTCTCGCTCGAGCTGGTCAGGACGACGCTCGGCAATGTCGCGGGGTCGGTAGTCACTGAACAGCCTCTTGAGGACAACCTCGATGATAAAGCACAGTCCGTAGTCGAGAACCATGACGATCGTCATGTTGGTCTTGAACTCATCGCTGAAAGGAACAAGCTTCATACCCTGGTTGATCTCCGGGATGAGTTCCATAGCACAGGCGAAAGCGAGACCGGAAACACCCAGGATGCCGTAGTACATGCCCTTGTTCTCCGAGAGGGACTCACGGAAGGGGCGGCCTTGGTAGTTGATGGCAAAGGTCGAGATTTGCTGAATGAGCTGGAGCAGGTAGACGGCAGAGTTGAGTAGCGAGGGAGTGAAGTCAGCCTCCAGGTCGACGTCATCAGAACGACTGGGAAAATGTTAGCAAGGTTATGTCTGATTAGACAAGGACCAAAAAACTTACGGCTCAAGTCTATCGCAAAGTCGCGCAATGTAAATGAGGGTGACAATGTGGACGGCAAACTGGCCGAGGATGGAACCAATGATGTAGACGTTGAAGATGTTGGGCTGGGGTCGCTCCTTGCTCAGACCCTCGACGACACGGGCACGCGAGATACTGAGGAAGCAGACGGACATGAGCATGCCGCTGATGGTGTACTGGGCGTCGCCAAACTTGATACCCTCGAGATACAGGACGGACAGGGAGTAGGCGCTGATCAGGCAGTTGAGTGCGAGGATCTTGTACATCTGGATGGTGGCAACGAGTGTGCAACGGCCCTGGCGAATAATGTTGGGCACGGCAATGACGTCGCGGAGCTTGGATGTGAAAGGGGCAGCGACGGAGGCGTCTCCAAGCTTGAGCGTGGGCGGCTCGTCGTCTCCCATCTCGGCCTCCATCATACCCGAAGCGAGCTTATCAGCGATGCCGGCAGCCTTCTTGTTGGCCTGAGCTTGGCGGCTATCCTGGGCATTGAGGAGGGCCTGGGCGCCGGGGGAGGTAATGGTCTCGAGCGATCCGTAGCCTTGCTGGGCAGCATACTCCTCGGGTGTGATTTCCTTCTTCTTGGCCTCGCGCTCAATGGCCTTGAGGAACTGCGGGTTGCTGGGGCCGGGAGGGTACAGGTGGGCAATCATCAAGGGGACGGGCGGAGCGGGCTGGTTGAATCGCTTCATCAGGTCAATCTGCTTCTGGTACATTTCCTTCATCTTGGTGTTGCGGCTGTGCTCGGCGATGCGCACGAGATCGTCCTTGGTTCCGTTGAGAAGAGCAATACCGATGTGAGCCTGCTTGAGGGCGCCGACGTCGTTGGTACCGTCACCAGCCATCAGAGTATAGTAGCCCATATCCTTGAGTCCGAGAAGAATGTCCTCCTTTTGCTTGGGGGACACGCGAGCATAGACCCAGGTGTGTCGAAGCAAAGAATTCCAGGCAGTCTGACCTTTGAACTTGGCGAGGGCGTAACCGGTAACACAAATGTCCTTGGTGCGCAGAATCTCGGGATCGATGGGCTTGGTCGGGTCGACGTCGATGCTGACCTTGTCGTCGACACTCTTCCACACGAGTCGTTCGCCCTGGTTGTCCTCGGGGGCGTCAAGAATAAGAACATCACGATCCACAATCTCGACCTCGCGGGCAACATGAACGGCAGTCAGGGGGTTGTCTCCAGTAATCATGACCACGCGGTGGCTGCTCTCGTTCAACATCTGGACAGCCTCCTTGGCGTCTTCCTTGAGAGGGCAATGGAGGACTAGGAAACCGGCAAAGGTCAGGTCAGCTTCGACCTTTTCACGCTTCAAGTCGTTGATCTTGCCAGAGCCAAGCTCAGAATCGACGGTAAGCTGCTTGTAGGCCAGGGCGAGAACACGAGAACCCTTGCGAGTAAAGTACTTGTAGGTCTCCTCATAGTCATCAGGGACAACGGAAAGCATCTTCATGATGGTCTCGGGCGCACCCTTAACGCCGACAAAGGTGCCCTTGATCTTGTGACCAGTCTTGGAATCGGTACCGTGGACCATGGCAACGGAGCTTTGACGCTTGAGGAGAGAGGAGAACTGGAATCGGCGCTTGATCTGCACGTTGCCGTGGGTGCTGCCGGCCTTGTTGGTGCTTGTAAGGAGGTCATTCTTGCCAAGGGTCCAGCCAAGAGAGCTCAGGGTTGCCTTTTCCATAGGATCACCAACTATTTCTCCCTCATCGAGCTTGACCAGGGCGTGGGCGGTGGCCAGAACCAGCTTGGTTTCCATGCTAGTGTCCATGACGGGCACAATGGTGGAGTGAGCACCGTCAGATTCCTTCTTGTCGTTGACGACTGTCTCGGCGAGGCCCAGTCCAGCGATACCCTCGACGACGAGGTCTTCACCTGTCAGGGTACCAGTCTTGTCGAAGCAGGCAACATCAACGCGGCCAGCAAAGGGGATACGGAAAGGCTCAGTGCAGAAGATGGCGAGTTTGGCGAGGGCGGCCAGACTGGTGTTGACAGCGAGACTCAGTTCCATCGGCAACTCAGGGGGGACGACACTGGTGACAATCAAGACACAGTCGAGCAGGAGCTTGGAGCGTTTGCGATCCTTGCGGACACCCTCATCCCAGACATACCAGGAAGCGGCAATGGCGAAGATCAGGAGGAACAGGATGAAGAAGAGAGCCTCAGCGTTGTTTGCCGACACACGCTCGGTGGAGTAGATCATGGTTCGGACGAGGTTGCCCTGCGAGGTCTCGAATCCAGTCTTGATGACAATGGCCATGGCGCCGTTATCCGGAGGAGTGGGGACGCCAGAGGCAAGCTTCGGCTTCTCCACATCGGGGTTTCCGTGAGTAACTTGCAGGACCTTGGTGCCACCCCAGAGGAAAGAATTCTTGTCGAGACCCTCGGTGTCGATGGGGGCTTCGGCGGGGCGGAGCTGGACGGAATCCTTAAGCAGAGGGGTACTCTCACCGGAAAGCATGGCCTCGTTGACAATGGCGGTACCCTCGACTAAAAGCATATCGCATGCCACACCACTGTCTTCCTTGGTGCGGCCAACGGAGACTAAATCGCCGGGGAGTAGATGGTCGCTCTGAACCTCAGTCCACTTGCCTAGACGGAACACCCACATATCGTAAGGTTTGATGCTCATGCCACGGAACTCGACCAGAGTGCGCTGACGCTGCCAAACGACGGTGCTCTCAAAAGCGACAAGCATGAACAGGGTGAAGAGCGAGTAGTACCAGTACTCATCGAGCATCCACAGACCGACACAGAAGATCTGGAAGACGAAGAAGGGTGCCACGGCATGCTCCTGGAACAGCTCGGTAAAGGTGGGAACGGGGATGTCGAAGGTGTTGGAGCCATAGTGCTGCTCGATGCGCTCAAGGTCGGCCTTCTTAGCGATGCCCCTGGAGGACTGGAAGCTGCCGATGGTAGGTGTAGGCTCGGCATCGATATCGTACTGGAGGGTAGCAAAGGTCTTGGTCTCGGGGTTGTAGAGGAATCGGCGTTTTTGGAAGAGGAAGGACAGGTTGACCTTGCCTCCAGCCTGAGATGTTTGGTCAGTTCATGTGGTCTCACGGGAAGTCATGGAGCAAAATGTCCCCACCTTATCGCGAACCAGCTTGCAAATCTCGGGGGATCCGGCATTGACGATGGGAATGACCTTGATCAGCTCGGCGTCTTCGATGCCCTTGGCCTTGAAGGCCTTAAATTTGGCCTCGAGCTCGACGCTCCAGTGGGTGCTCAGCCAGAACAGCGCCTGGATGGTGAAGATGGTGCCGCACCACACAAAGGTCCATTCTTGGGCGCCAATGTGCTTCTCGTAGAGTTCCTCGGAGAGGTAGTAGCGGAAGAAGATGGGCCAGGCGATGGCAAAGGGCCAGACGTAGGTGTGGAAGTGGAAGGGCAGCGGGCGCAGCAGCTCCGACTGCTTGATCTGCGGGTTGTCGACGAGGGGCGCCATGGCAATGGTTGGCCTCTATCTCGTCGAGAGGATGGAGATGCGTGGGATTAGCGATGCGCAGTCATCGACGACGGTGGGGGGTTGGAGGAAGAAGAAGAAGAGGAAGAAGTAATGTCACAAAATTCGTAAAGGGAGTAGAAGCAGGGAAGCAAGCAGAAGGCGACAGAGGGCCGCGTGGGTTGAGTGGGGATGATGCCGTCGACAGGCTGTCTTTTCGCTGGCGGCCTTTTGCTGCGAGTCGCAAGTCGCGATCCTGGATTTAGCGATCTGTACTTTTCGGCCCCGTCGCCACTGGTTGAGAACTGGAAGGTACCAGGTCTGAGGGACCCAATGAGGCAGCGGGGTGCCATCCATTAGTGGGATTGGCGTACGCTAGAGGCCCTAACAACCCCTAATTCTTCAGGCGTCGGCCGATGCGGGCCGGTTGCCAAACAGTTGCCACACGTGATAAGATGGCAAGATGGTCCCAAATCTGGGTCCCGCCGTTTCTTTTCTAACCCTGTCCATGGGGTTCCTTTGATGCTCTGAAAGGAAGGCGAAATGCAACATGATAGCATGACGCCACTTTCATTCGACGAATACGCTAAACCTAACAGAATGGGCAAGTTACATAGTACCTGAATGCCGAGTGGCCAAATTGATGCCAAATGCGAGGTTGAAAAGCACTACATGGCACATGAGGTCGTTTGACAGTTACTCAACCCCTGGATCTAGGTGTATTTACACTGTTCAAGGACCCCTCCAAGACTTCAACCCGTTTAGGTGCAATACCCATCATCGACAGATTTGCTAACAAACTTGACCCACTCGTCATCCTCTGCAAATACCGCCAGCGTCTTCCGTCCATCCCTGTACTTGGGCCAAGTGATGCCATGACTATCGCGAGGGTCCTTTTGAGGGTTGTTTGCATACGAGAGCCACAATGCTAAAGACACAAGTTGCTTAGTCAACGCAGTTCATACCATAACGAGATCGAGATGTGGGGGAACAAACCTTCCATGCCGTAGCTCACTTCCCATTCGAACTCGGTCGAGTTTCCGCGGTATTCGTAGTGCGTGCCAAAGAGCAGAGGGAGCTCGGCTAATCACTTGTGAGTCCATGTCCGTGAAATACTAACTTTTACTAAGCAAGTTCATCAAGAGAGCAAAGACGTACCGCTATGCGTGGCCCCGATCCATGGGAGAGGCGAAATGTTGGAAAAGTTGCCAGCGTAGTGGTAGCGATACGTATCGTATCCAAACTTGACGCGGTTTCTGATCTGTATTAGTCCTCTGCGCTGAGGGTGTCCTTCGGTCAAGGCTTACCGGATCTCGGTGGAAACTGGGCAGACAATGGCGGCGAGTCCAGTCTCCCACTGACCGGGTGTCATTCCGCTCTCGCTATAGGTGCCGAAACCAGCACCCTCGTTGGCATTGACTCCCATGATCCATGGCTAGACGCAACAGCTAGTCAGTATTGGCACCTGCAATGGTCCCGGGAAGTTTCCTTAAGCAACATACCTCTTTCTTGGACACAAGACCTCTGGCAAGTCGGTCTGTTGTGTTCGTATAAGCCGTCACATTGTCACCGACGGGCGAGAATCCCAGGCTGCTTCCAGAGTAGGCATCCTGAATCTCAGTGGCATCGACCTCCTGCATGCAAGCGAGCTCTGCCGCGGCACTGAGACCACCGCAACCCACCAGCCCAGCGAGCGAGGTGAAGCTGCTGTGGTTGCCAGCCTTGGTTGTCAAGGTGCTCGTGGCGCCCGAGTCGAGAATGAGGCCCTTGACGATCAGGTCCTTGGGGTACGAGTAGCCATACATGCCGACCGACGCCGCTCCGGCCGACTGGCCCCAGAGCGTCATCTGTGCCGGGTTGCCCCCGAAGGCGGCGATGTTGTCGCGCGCCCACTCGACCGCCAGCCGCTGGTCCAGCAGGCCGACGTTCTGGCTGGCGTCTGCTGCATTGGGGAAGCCGAAGACGTTGACGCGGTAGTTGAGCGTCACGACGATGTGCGCCTGCGTCCGCTGGATCCATTTGTCGGGGATCTTGTACAGCGAGTCGGCGCCGCCACCGGTGAAGCCGCCGCCGGGGATGTAGATGAAGACGGGCAGCTTCTTGTCGACGGGATGGAGCGGCGCGTAGACGTTCAGGTACAGGCAGTCCTCGGACTGTCCGCCGTTGATGAGGAACTGCTGCATGTGCTCCGTGTACACCGTCCGGGCGGTGCTGATCCTCTGCATGCACGACGGGGCATACGTCGTCGCCTTGACGGCCTTGGAGCTGAGCTTGCGCTTCGGAGGCTTGAAGCGCAGGGCATCAACGGGAGGTTCTCCATATGGAACGCCGAGGAACTGGCGCACAGCGGGAGCAGTCGAGTTGACGAAGCCGGTGAGGTGGCCGCTGGTCGTCTTGATCTTCAAGCTCTCGCCGCTGCTGCTGTGGTGCTTCGATGCGTCGACGCCTACCGCGAGGCAGGTCGCCAGGCTGAGGGCGTACTTCCAGTTGAGCTGCATAATTCCAACCAACTAGGAATCTAATCAAAAAGATTTGTGTAAGTGACTGCTGAGCCTGGAGGATACAGACTCCTACAACGCCAAGCCGGCTGGCTTTTAAATAGTCGCCATGCCATGACGGAGAGCAACACACGGCAAACCTGAACCGGATCGACAACACAATCTCTCTCCACCGGTTCCCTAGCAATTGGAAGAATGTTTATCACGGCGACTCATATATACTTTGTCAACGGCCACGACGATGTGATCCCGTGGCTCGACCTAGTCGATACCGAGGCATAGTAATGCCAATCTCCGGCATGGGGAAGCGGCAAGGGCCATGGCAGACGAGGAATTGGTGCCAGATCTAGGTGCGAGCCCCGAGATGCGGGGAAGGACATGCAGGGGAAAGGGAAAAGGTTTTATGCCCCAAGCAAAACCCCATGGGCAAAATAATGCGGGGTTGGGGAAACCAGGGAAAACATGTTTGGCGAGGGAGAATGAAGAGGCGTTGGATGGAAGGGGCATGCAGTCTCCATGTGTCTTTGCCACTCTTACTGCTTTAGCACCGTGAGTGTTGCGAGTTTCGATTGGGCTACCGTCAATTGTCAGTGGTTTCTTCTTCTCTGGAGGCAAAGACGTGGTTGTCCTTAAAATCGAAGGCCAACTTGAGGTCCACTACGAATCACATCCTGGAGTCTTTACAAACTTTTGAGTTTGGTACAGTAATCAAATTTACTAGGCTCTGAACAGACCGCTGGATAGGACTTACTGAACAGCCGATGAACCTTGGGCGACGCCACTATTATTGTGGCACCCTTTAACTGAACGAGAATACCATTAATCCTTGTCGGGATGGTCATCGTTTTCTAAACCCATGTCTTGACCCTTCATAAGCTGTGAAGGGGACAATGACCCCCATCAAGCTGCAAATTTGCTTGAACAAAGGTGGGACTTGCCGCCTAACGACTCCTTACCCGCAAAGCTGCCGTCATTATTGTATTTTGTCGGCCAATCTGGATATGATTATTGGTGTGTTGGTGTGTTATCAAGTTCAACATTGAGAAGGGAAGGCGTGGCACACGAGTCCCAGCATCTTCAGAACCGTTGACTGTTTGTCTCATTATCTTGCCTTAATAGTGTTTGGGAGATGGTTGTTTCTAGGAGACGCATCCCGTGTCTTAGAAATGCTGTTCTCTAGTTGAGACTGCAGCTCGCTTTTGAGATAAATGCGCGCGGATCGCGATGGAATCCTTTGCAAGTACGACAAGATCACACCGTGTAGCTTGTGATTGGGTAGATTTTTATTTATTTCATTGCTATGGTACAAAGACCCGATCGAGTCTCTGGCAGTGGTAGAACAGTGGAAAAGGGTATCGCGCTTTTACCATATTCCCGATCCCATCCTCATGGACAACGGCCAGCCGAGCCAAGCACAGCATAGCATAAAAGCCAGCCAGTCCTTTGTCTTCCCTAACCATATCTCTTCTTCTGCCCTGGAATTTTCCCAAAGACTCTCATCTCGATGAGCGTGCCTCACCTCAGATCAGAGTCTGCACCCAACATGGAGAAGTATTTAGTTGCCGGGGTTCTCGGCAACGAACTTGACACCCTTCTCAATGTTCTTCTTGAGGTCGCCGAGGGCGGCCTTGAGGAGACCCTCCTCGACGGAGTCAACGGCGCCAACGGGGTGGATGGTCTCGACACCATCGGGGCCAAGCTCGACCTTGCTGCTGAAGAAGTCGACGCCCTGGTCCTTGTAGAGAGGGGACTCGACAAAGGTGGGTTCAACGACGCCCTTCTCGCCCTGAGCGGCGCGGAGAACGGAGTCGGCCATGCGGGCACCGGCCATGGCCATGGAGAGGGTGGCAGAGCCAGCACCGTCCTTGGCCTGAACAACCTCATCACCACCGAACTGGACACGCTTGACAAGGGCAGCGTTGGAGGACAGGTCGGGGTGGTTGCTCTGGGAGAAGAGAGGAACGATAGTGACACCGGAGTGGCCACCGACGACGGTGACGTTCTCGTCCTTGGGGTCGGTCTTCTTGATCTCGGAGACGAAGCGGCTGGCACGGACGACATCGAGAGTGGTGACGCCAAAGAGCTTCTTGGGGTTGTAGACACCGGCGTTCTTGAAGACCTCGGCGCAGATGGGGACGGTGGAGTTGACGGGGTTGGCGATGATCAGGAGGTTGGCATTGGGGGCGTGCTTAGCAGCGGCCTTGGCCAGATCGCGGACGATGGAGGCGTTGGTGTTGAAGAGATCGTCACGGGACATGCCGGGCTTGCGGGGGACACCAGCGGGGATGAGGACAACCTCGGAGTCCTTCAGGGCACCGGCGAGACCCTCGGCGTCGGCAGCATAGCCGGTGACGGTGGACTTGGAGTTGACGTGGGAGATATCGGCGGCGACACCTGGAGGGAGGCTGTTAGCGTCGAGTCGCGATGGCCTCGGGATTAGGCGCTAGGTGGCAGAAAGTGTGGCATGATGAAAGAGGGGCGGGGGCCATTCATGATGCATGGACGCACGCAACACATAGAACAGACCCCAATGCCCTCAAAATTTCCATCATGACACATGGACCACAAGCTGCAAAACCATGAAACGTACCAGGGGCGCCACGGATATCGTAGAGAGCAAGCTCAGTAACGCGGGGGTTGAGCTTGAGGAGGAGAGAGAGGGGCTGGCCGATACCGCCGGCGGCACCGAGAACGGTGACCTTGGAAAGCTGTAATTCTGCGTGTCAGCGCGAGGTGAAGCTTCGCAGGTTCATGACGGATCGAATTGGTGAGGCTCGAGCTCGAGCTGATGTCGACTGAGGACGGTGAGGCTGCGGACGACGGCCGGGATCGGACCGGGCCGGTTGTGTGTATCGCAGCGAGGAAGCTCTCAATGCGACGAGCAAGAGGGAGCAGCAAGCAGGAGGGGAAAGAACAGAGGCACTCACGTTGCGCGCCGAAGCGGTGAAAGCGCGTCGCTGGATCTTGGAGGCGGCGAACATCCTGGCGGTTGTTTGTGGGTGGAGTGGGAGGTGGGATTTGAGGAAGATGTGGATGACAAAAAAAACTCAGCTGGCGATGAGAAGTTTAAATACCTAGGGAGTGATTCTGCAGTTGAGCGTGGAGTTGGCATCACCTGGCAAGCACCCAAAACCCACTAAAAGCCCCGTTGATCGAGATGGCTCAGGTAGCGGGGATTTGGTGATTAGCTCAGCTACATAACTGGTACCTCCAATATGCCCAAAATGTGGGCGGAACAGCTGCATGTCAAGTATCTAATAGTACTCATCTGTAGTGCACTATCAGATCTTCAGTGTGCCGCCTAGGTGTTAAGCGCTCTACAACAACCATTGAATGTTTTGCTTTTGATTCGAAACACAACTTTCCCAGGTAACCTAGCCAAATAATTAGTGAGACTAGGAGTCACCCTTAGATTGAACATTTATTCTTGTTTTATCACAGCTGGAAGTCACTATGTCTTCCATTCTCGCAAACCTAGGCCTGCCTTGAACATGCAGAATACCAACATCTGCCACGTCCTCAATGGAGACCTGCTCCGTCTCCATCCGACTGTGCCGCCCACCAACAATGGGATGCCAGACAAGTGGATCCCCGTGGGGTAAACAGGGCAAGGAGAAATACTGGGTGTGCCGGGCGGTCGATGGGATGGGATAGGTGCGGATGCCCGGAATGGACCATGGTATGTTCACCGTAGTCCTGCGATACAGCGAGAGGGCATGGTAGCTACGGGTGAAGGGATCAATGGACAGGTGATGGTGTGGGCATACCTTGTTACCCGATGATGGATGAGGGAACTCATTGGCGTGTGGCATGACATGCAATGCGAAGGAACGGATGCAAACAAGAGTAATTGCAGACAATTGACACACGCTCTGATATGGCATCTAAAAACATCAGAGTATCGTTTGAGACTCCCCAGGTTTGTGTTGTCTCGTTTTAGTCAGAATGTGGCATTTTGATCAGCAGGAGGTGGAGGTGGAGGGAGAGACAAAATGTGGAGTAAATTACCAAACAAGTCGACTGTTTTCCAATGCTATGAGGATCACTTGGTAACAGCGACGTCCATGGCGGTTCCTGATATTTTTATGCTTTTAGAAATGATCAAGATATATTTTTCACTCGATATGTAGATTGGGAATCTATGATGCCCACAGGGAATGATAATTAACCGTGGTGGGTGTGAAGCACACAAAAGCCCTCTGTGACTCTCCGGAAGCCGTGTCCCCGAAGTGAGTCCGGGGGTCAACCGCACCGCCTTTACCATCGTCATCCTCTTCAATGTTGGTCTCCATTTTATTCTTCCCCATCCAACCGGTTCTCCCCGTGCTGGCACTCCACTGATGGTTCCCGTTGCTCCGTGGCGTCCGCGTCGCAACTCCGAACGAGCTCCGTCGCCTTTCCTGATGAGGTTAGTCCCTTCCTGACGTGGGAGTCGAGCAGTTGGTCCCATGCCCCAGGGCGGTGACGCCAAGCGCAACTCAACTCGACACATAGCGTACTTCTTGTAATCACTACGAAGTAAAGGGCTATCCCATTAACTGTCGTAAGCCTACTGTTGAAATCTGCAAAATAGGAGCCCCATGCAGATTGCATGGATTAATGGGCGTTATAGCCACCAACACCTACACTTACGCTAGTAACAGGGGTTCGAACTAACGAAAAGGCGAGTAAAACGAGGTACAAGGAATCCCACCTATTTTATTGGGGCATCAGAAGTCACGAGTGTTAGAGGTATACGTTAAAGTACATGACCCTTCATATAGTCATTTAACACTTTCAAGTCAACCAGCGTACCGCTGATCTCCCGGGCCTTTGTGGGGACTATGGGTCAAGTGTAGGCTTACGACAGTCAAAGGGATACTTGGAGGTGCGTTGCTTGTATCAATTAAATTGTACAATGTCCGTCTGTACCTAAGAGGTCAGGTACGTGGCGGAATTTCTGGCAGAATACCATGCCCGAAGTTGCACAAGCAAAAGCGCAGACGGCTCGAACTCTAAGGTGCTGAGAGGTAGAAGAGAGGAATCAGACCCTTATATATCTCTCTCACTCTATTTCCATTTCGTTCATTTAAACTATCGAGATAGGACACTCACTTACCATCTTATCGCAGTGAGTCACGCCGATAATTGATTCCATAAATCTTCCGCTGTGGCTTGATCCTTCGCGGCTGCAAAGGGGCATGTACCACCGTGAAGATGCTCAGAGCAATTTGCCAAGACTATGAGGCCTAAACACATTTTCCCCTTGTTTTTAAAGGAATCCTTAGGAAGAAATGGCCATTTGGGTCATTGTGAGAGATCAAAGGCATACTTAGTTTGCTGCTGTTCGACAAATGACGTGGACTGATATTCGTCCACCTGCGATCCACTTCGTGATGAAATCCCGTTGCCCCAACATCAGCGTAAGAGTATCAACGTTATCACCACGCCTCAATTTGTAAGAAGATGCCACATTTAGTCTACATCTCATTCTAGTCAGACGAATTAAAGAATCGAATATTGTGATCACTTAATTAGGCGCCCAGAATCCCCATACTAGGATTAGAATATCAGGATTCACGATGGTACATTGTGGACTTCAGATCAAACAGCCCAACAGCAATATTACACAAGCAGATGGAGACATTGCATAACTTGATTCCTAATCGTGCAACTTGGAATTGGCCCGACGCCGTCCATGTACCGCCGATGCCGACCTCATCGCGAAGATAAGTAGGGACGGTTGCCGAGGATGATGGAAAATGTATCTACCCTAACTCATCCTCCCAACACTCTCAACACTCTTCTCAACACTCTTCTCAACAACAGATAACTCAACACTATCATCATGTCTGGCCTCGTCTATGAACCAGAGTACGCCAAGGCCATCGCGCCCTTTGCAAACGCCAGCTCACCCGTGCCAACGACGGCGCTGGAGATGCGGGCGGCCAGCAACAGCCTGTTCTCGGTCGTGATGCCCAAGGTCCCGCCTGGCGACAAGATCCAGCAGACGTCGTTTACCGTCCGAAGCTACGACGGTGCTGAGATTGAGCTCCGTCGGTACGCCACCCGCGAGCACATCGAAGTCTCAGAGCCGCAGCCCGCGGTCCTCGCCATCCACGGCGGTGGCTTCATCGCCGGCAACATCGACTTAAGCGGGGGCGGCTGCGCCAACACCGCGCTGGCCGCCGACCGCCCCGTCTTTGCCGTTGCGTACCGCCTAGCTCCGGAGCATCCCGCGCCGACGGGCGTCGAGGACGCCTTCGCCGCCTTTAAGTATCTCGTGGAGCACGCCGCAGAGCTCAACATCGACCCTGCGCGCATCGGCATCAAAGGCAAGAGCGCAGGCGCAGGCGTCGGTGCCGGGATGGCGCTCATGGCCCGGGACCGCGCCTTCAGTCCTCCGCCGGCCAAGCTGGTCCTGGTGTACCCCATGCTCGACGACAGGACAAAGTACCCCGAGGACGCTGCGTTCCTGAAGCTGGTCGTGTGGGCGCCGGAGAGGAACAACCTCGCCTGGGGCGCATACGTCGGGGAGGACAAGGCGGGAAAGCCGGATGCGGACGTGTCTCCCTATGCGGCGCCGGCCAGGGCAGAGTCGCTCCGAGGCCTGCCGTCTACGTACATAGACATTGGCACTCTGGATCTGTTCCGAGATGAAGCGCTTGAGTTTGCCCAGAGATTGATGAAGGATGATGTTGAAGTCGAGTTTCATCTCATACCCGGCGTTCCCCATGCTTTTGATCTCGTGGCCGTGGGGTCGAAGTGGCAGGTTAGAGCGGAAGAGGCGAGAGCAGTGGCGCTGAAGTCGTTTTAATTCCTTGGTTCGGTATTTGACCAGAGATTCTATAGATTTAGAATAATGAACCATTTCACACTCGTGTCAAATGGAACACTTAACGTCCGTGTTCACAATTCAACCCGATCATGACGGTACTCTCTCAATGAAGCGGACCTTGACGCCAGTCAGAAGTGACAAAAAGTACGACGGCATGTCGTCTTCCGGTGGAATGGACGCCTCAATCTCAAACTCCTTGACCAACGTAGGCACAGCCTTGAAGACAACCAGCTCGGCCAAGTGGCGTCCAGGACAAGTCCTCGCACCGCCGCCCCAACTTAGACTGAACCGCTCCATGTTGCGAACTTTCTCTAGGTCGGCATCCAACCAACGATCCATGCGGAAGTCATTGGAATCGGGTCCGAATATCTCAGTGTTGCGGTGCAACGCGACGGGGTTGCATCCGACTGTCGTGTCGGGTGGGAAGAATGTGCTATGAAGGTGTAGACCGCCTCGCGGGACCTTGCGCGGAAGAGACATGCTGATGACGGGGTAAAGCCGCTTGGTCTCCTTGATGAGGGCTTGTGTCACTGGAAGCCGTATAGCTGTTGAGTACTCTGTAGGAGTGGCAGACTTGAGGACTTCATCTGTGACTCTAGCCCGGACCTTGTCGTGGGATCCGATCATGGCGATGATGGACGTCAGCGTCGACGCCATCGTTTCGTGGCCAGCGCCAAAGTTTGTCATTGCCATGCGTCGAAGATACTTGATGGTGAAGCTGGGCTTGCTCTTGTGCAGTTGAATCAAGTCGGCGATGAGGTCCTTTCGATTGTCCTTGGGCGAGTTTGGTCTCTTGGCGGCATTGACTCGCCGCGATATCTTCTTGCCGACTTCCTGCAACAAAGAAATTAGATCAACCCAACACTGGAAACCAAAAGTTGGCCTACCGGGAAGAAGGGCCGGAAGTTCTTGGGCGTCTTGAAGTTGACTCCCCACGCGGTACTAAAGAGCCGGCCGGCCGTCTTGTGCCAGAACTCGAGCTTCGCCATGGTCGGGAAGAGGCCGAAGACGCTCTTCCGCCTCCAGCTGTGATAGGCGTGAGGGCCAGATCCCCCATCCGTTCCGCTCTCGAGCATCCCAGGCGACCACGAGAGGACCATGGCGCTCAAGCATTCCACGGCGATGATGTGCATCCATTCGTTCAGCTCGACCTCGGCACCCTTGAGGTCCTTGAGCTTGGCGATGGCGCGCTCCAAGACTGAGTCAACGGCAGATTCGTACTGGGCTAAGTTGGAGGTCTGGTAGACGGGGCCTATGAGTCGGCGCTGAAGCCGGTAGCGTTGCACGTCTCTCTCGGAAAGAAGATCGAGTGCGTCAGGAAAGTGAGGGTCCATCTTCCAGTTGAGACGTGGCTTGCTTAGAGCCGTGGCCACTATTGAGGATCAGCATAAGCTTCTCACGACATTTGCAAAACTCACAATAAAAGTCTGACTTTTCGAAGCCGCTACCATTGCCTTGCACTTGATTAGTTGGGTCCCCCTGTATATCATGAGAGTGACTGACTGTAAATGGCCTGAAAAGCCTGTTTTGTATCAAACCAGACCTCATTTGGACCAACGCGCACAATGGGCCCATACTGACGATGCAAGGTTCTTCCCAAGCGCGCCATGCGTCCATTACGAGCCTGATATGCGTGCCAAATGCTTGAGACGGCGGCGAGCTTCGGCCCTGGGATTGAGGCAAGGGGATGGAAGGCGAGTCGATAGATGACGACGGTGACGAGCAAGATGCTGATTGATACAAGGGTGGTAGTTAATGTCTGGAGTAGCAACCTGCTGAGGGGTGCTATCCCGGCATAAACATGAGTGAGAGGCATGCTGACGATGGTCGAAGCATTACAGGGGTTGTGCACTGTGGTCGGCGACTCTGTGGACCAGCTCTGTCTGGAGGGCTTGGGGAGGATTCATAGGCGGTAGGATGTCATAAAAAGGCCATTTCCTGCTTAAAATATGAAACAGAATAGCGGAAACCCCTAGTCGGAAGGCTGTTATGAACCCCGCTCGTTTTGAGACCGCCGGGGTGCAACTTTGGTGGTGAAGTTGATTGTGGGCAGTTGGAGTTTCTGACTTTGGCTGCAAAAAGATTGTGGTGGAGCCCCCACATATTGCAATCATGACTGTAGCGGCCCATGACAATCGCCCCATTCACTTGGGGTCTAAGACAACGACTACTCATCATGAAGACAGAATAATAATTAAAAGTCTATTTTTTTTTTTTTGAGGTTATGGTCCTTGGCAGCGCACACTCAGAGGAGGGCCAGAGGTTAAACAGTCAAAAAAAAAAAAAAAAAAAAACAAAAA
>VYKG01000532.1:0-31269 GCA_011426275.1 Dactylonectria torresensis | reverse complement strand
GGGCCCCCCCCCCCCCCAAATACTCAATGCGACCAGGTCAGTGGGCGTACATACGGCAAGCGGCTCCGTCCGAAGTAATCGTATTGCACCATTTCTCTGACGGGTCAACAGATTAGTGACATGTTCTTCGGTTCAGAAGGCGACGTACTGTTCCAGGCGCAAGCTGGAGAGCATTTGCAATAGCGACGGGTGTTACAAACGTAATTAACGCAGGTCTGTAGAATGGGCCGAAGCGGTTACAATGTCCCAAGCCGACCCAAGGAAGGCCCCAGGCGAATCCAACCATTCCGACCGCATGTGGGAATCAAGAAGGACATTGAGTCACGTGACCTGGAGGATCACTCTGTCAAGGAAAGTGATCCAGCCAGGATCACCAGAGACCACTTGATCCAGGGGAATTTCAGGGACACCACAATAGTATATAAGAACAACTAAAGGCACTCACAACACGAGGACTAGTTTTTCAGTGTTCAACTTAAGCATTCTACCCCAATTGAATGGGAGCAATACCTCCTGGCAATTACCTGTGAACGATACTGCTCGACGACAAACACATCCACCGGAGCCACTAACTTACCCTGGACAGACAACTCACGACAAATTCTACCACGTGAGCATCTCTCCCGCCGCCGCTCCGCCATTTCCACTGGTTGGTTACTGGAGCATGGGCTACGGCAGCAGGCGCTGCTGCAGGCGTGGCGGAGACATGCGAGAGAATTCTGACCGGGGAAAACCAAGGGTTGACCAAGATTTGGCAGCCGTCCCGCTGACGAGCAGCTGGCTCGAACAACAGCGCCTCTGAGCCAACGAGATGCTGGATGAACCACGCGGGGGACCATCTGCTGAGGAGATGGAACGGACCTTGTGTACTAATGTCCGCCGGGACGTGCTCTAGCCAATGCCTCCGGAGTAGGAGAGTGCCTTGCGGAGCTGTTCCTATGTGTATATAGATGATTAACTGGAGGTGTAAGAGTAGTTATCCGACGGCGTACATTTTGGGGGAAAGGGAAGTCTTTTGCCATTCATAGGTCACCAAACACCAATTATTCTCACTATTACATCTATCCTTAAGCAATCGCACACATGCTGTAGGCCGGGAAGGCTAGGGCGCTTGCGTCGATGTGACACCTCTACAAGGCCAATGGCCCGGCTCGTAAGGCTGTGGAGGGCAAAAGCATGTGGCGGGATACCTTGTTTGCCTTCCTCTCTTTGCGGTTAGCTAAGGTGTTCGCGATGTGAACATGTTATCCTTCGGGATCAGTTTGGCAATAGCAACCACCTTTGCCAAGGGTAAGCATTAGCCAAGTGCTTGAGCATAACAATACGGCGGTAAAATGCCTGTAGTAACATGGACCTCTTCTATCAGACCGGGATACTGTGTTTGAAATGCGGCGGTTTGTACCGAAAAATGGTAGCCGCGTCCGTCAAACTCGGCGCATCGAATACCTTATCATGGAGGGCGAGGGGCTGTAATAGGTCAGCACATGATAAGGCCAAGGCCTTACCGAAGTGAACCCACCAGGTTTAGCCTCCGTCATGCTTTGAAGCACAAAAGTATCGCACTACTCTGAGTCTTGTTGAACAGCAGCCTCCATATACTTGAACTCGCTCAGCTGACCAGCCCCATCCTCCAATCGGATCATATATCTCAGGACAACGGCCGATCAGTTCCGGTGGTGAAGGCAGACACTCTTCATCTGGTACGACAGAATTTTCCCGAAAAGCTTTGCAATGTGCTTCTCAAGCTGGGTTGGTAATGTCGCGGTTGACTGGTGTCTTGTTTTCATCGAAGTTAGGTCGTCCTTAGCCTTTATCACTCTCTATGTAACAGACTTATGAGTTGTTAACAGCATGCGTAAGACTCGTTAAGCTCACTACAGTATCACTTATCTTCCAAAATCCAATTTTCTTAAGATATCCCATCTTCTTGAATCATAAAGAGAGGAGGGGGTGACCTGTAGCTATCAACGTGAAGTTCTCGCAGATTATTCTGCATGATACATAGTTTATTACACAGAAATAGATCAGTCCATCAACTCTGTTTACCAAATACCACAGCCCACTCACGGAGATCTGACGCCAATCCTACCGCAAGATCGTCTGGCACGGAACCCTCCTGCCATATAATGGTAATGCACAGCGGTCCCCCTGGCACACTAACGGCTCTGATGGCCAAGGCAGTTCCAGCAGGCTGAGCCGAGCTAGAGAAGCAAGCACGAGTGATGCGCCACGGTAGATCGCTCACGCCGTCGAGACGCGGCACCTTGAGGGCTCCAACGTTGCTGAGTTCCCATGAGTGGTCCCTCTGCATACCATTTCTCTTCTTGAGAAAGTCTTCCCAGTCTCCTGCGTACTTGAAGAGCTTGAAAAAGTCGTTGACAGGTAGTCGAGAGCGTTGGGATGCAAGTGCGTTGCCGATCTTCTTGGCTTGAGACCATACAACTTCTTTGAAGCCTGAATTGATTCCCATAGGGCCACGGACGGCAGCAAGAGCATCAGGGCTGTACTTCTGCCCTTCCACCGTGACGCAATTGGCCATGGTACCTGCAAAGACCTTTTGCATGGCCGGGACCTGACCAGAGAGTCGCCGATAGTCTATAGGGGTCAAAGACCGGAAGGACACGGCGTCCTTGGGATCGATCCGCCGCGCAAGGGACGAAAGGATCAATGCATTAATTAGTCCCGTTAACGTCGTCCCATGAGCTCTACACGACTGAAGCAGATCTGCAAGGTCTTCCGCAGAAATCTCCTTGATAATCAGAGTTGTCTTCCTCGTCAGGACGAAGTCGATGGGTTTCGACGACCACCATGGTGTCGGCGTCTTTTGTAGAATTTTGGGGGCGTACTCGTGCCAGACAGTCTTGCCTACGAATCGCTTCGATAGCTTGTCAGGAAGAATATCGTCTCGCGATGGTGGTAGGTCCAGGGTCTTTGCGAATTCGAGGGTGTACTCTGGCTCTGTGTCCAACGAGAGACTATTCAGCGCCGTGAGCAGTTGTTCATGGAACATGCAGCCGGAGTTGGCGTCCATGAGGGCATGATGATAGGCGAATATGAGGTCATGCTGCTTTTGCGACTCGTGGCCATTCTGCTCTCCTTTCAAGTTGCATGAGACGACCGTTAGCCTCCACGGTGGCCTTGTCGTCATGTTCTGCCATGGCTCGCTATGGCGCTGCATCAAAAGCTCAGCCAATTTCTTGTCATATTCCTCTTGTGTTTCCACTACACCCCCAACATGATCTACCTGCTCCCGCAGGTTCACACGAGGAATATGTACATATGACGGCTTGCAGAGTTCATCCTGAGCAATGCCAACGCAAAGGAATGCTTGCTTTTTGACAAGACTGGCGAGCGCGCTGTAAATGAGACGATTGCTCTAGGTATCGTCACAGGTGCTGCTACAGCTGTAGCGAGCTGTGATGACTGAAGCGTAGAACAGGCCGAGCTTTTATCTTGTTACATGGAATTGCTCGCTACCAAGGTATTAGATGGGTTTTCCCATGGTCTACTGCTCCGCAACAACTTACACTTTATCCAGAGGCCGCACCACTTCCAGCTTATCTGACTTCTTCACGGCCATTAGGGGGACTCTTCGCGACGCGAACGCGAATGACAACCTACCGCGTGAGACTTGCTGTTCTGTGGACAATGGATCATGCGACAAGATCATGTACGGAACAGCGAGCTCGGAACGGGGACATGATTCTTGATAGACCATCTACAGAGTTGGTGAGCAAGGAACACGAGTCTGACGGCGCTAGTGCCGAGGATGTCATCGAAATGGTGCCACTCATTTCGCGTGTGCCACGCCCCACCTAATTCCGGTGGAGTTTGCACTCACCCCCATAAGAGGTGCCTGACAATATATTAGTCACGACAGTAACTTAGCCCTGAAATCATAGATTGTCACGTAGACGGAAACATAAAAATGTGTTCCTCGACGTCTAGTCGTATAAACCAAGCTTTGAAATGGCTCTTAAAAGCACTCAAACGGTACTAAAATAGGCTGCGCATTTATTTGACGTTTCCCGTACAGCACTCCGATACCGACTGTCCGGACTAAAGATGGCAACACAGTAGAGCGAAAGGCACACCGGTGGAGAATAGCCCAAGAGATTCTCGTCGCGTCCCCGATGATGCAAGTTGATGGACCGACCCGAGGCAATGGCTTGGCTACTGACAACTTCACTCTCATACCGCGTCAGCCAGCTTCAACACGAACTCTTAAACCGGCGCAATACGGCAAACCAGTCTGCGGGCCACATTGGTCTCGTTCGCCCGTCTACAGTAGTGTCGAGCGTGAAGTCCAGGCTTCCGACTTAGTCTTAGGATCGCATTCTGAGACCTGTTTCAACCTGACGGTTAACGACAAGGATGCCTGCCAGACACAGTAGCATCGGCCGAGATATTATCCGTGGTATTGACATCGATCAAGACTGCAAGCGAAGCCTCGATACCGACATTATTGCCGACTCCTCCGAGTCCAAAGTCACCGAAACTGTCCCTTCTTCAGAAGGAGGCTTGGTCGATGTCTGAACACGCAAAAGGCAAACCGAGCTGAATTCCGTCGCCGAACCCGAAGGAGGCGACCGAACCGATCTGACCATCACACGCGATATCTTCAAAGACCTCGACGAAGCCGAGATCGACTCATTCGTGACTCACCGCGTCGACAAAGTCAACGCCACAGTCGATCTCTTGGTGAAGTGGGCGAATGGTGAGCAGTCTTGGAAGCCTGAATGGAGCCTTCAATACAAAGTCCCAGTGCTTATTTAAAATACTACGTCACCCCATGCATATTAGAGCGGCGATAGAGTGCATGGGGTAGCCTTAGCTAAAGGCTGTATGTCTGTAGGCTAGGAAGTTATTACTATTATTATATTATCTACGTACTGATCTATTATTATAAATATTATTAGTATTATATAATATATATAGATTCTATATAAGTACTTATCGTTTCTAAAGCTTCTAATCCTTTATCTTTATCTTTATACTATTTAAAAGAGACCTATAGACTAAGTGATTATAATTAAATAGTGTATCTAATATTAGACCTTTAAGCATTTTCATATAAGAAATAGCTATATAGCTTAAACCAGTCTAAAAGTCCTAATAGAATAGATCTATAACTATTATATCTTTAGTAATGCTTTATGATTTATATATAGTAATTATATAGTATATAATTAGGGGAAACTAAGTATAAGTATAAAGAGTGGCTTTAATAAAGAAGTCCCTTTTTATTAAGAGAATTAGTATAATCTTTTTACTATTAAAAGTAGTTAGGAATATTAGTTTATTATATTTATTAAACTCTATTATAATAATATAAGGAAGGTCTTAAATAGGGTTAGCCTTAAGTATTTAACTAATATTATAAACTATACTATAAGTACTATTATAAAGACTAATTAATTACTAAAGGTTAGATATTAGTATTAAATAAAAGCTAATATATATAAGGATCTGCTTTATAAAGTTACTTGCCTTATTATTAAGTATAATAGCTATACTAAGGCTAACATTCTTAGCTATAACTTGGATAACTGGCTAGCTAAGGCGGTTAAGATAATAGTAATTATATTCATTCACTCTATCTTTAGTAATATATATTCATAAGGCATTAATAAACCTTATAATCTCTTAATCGTCTAGTTTTGCTTATATATAAGTAAATAAGAGCTTCTAGGACTCTATAGATAGTTAAAGCAGCTATAGCTTCTTAAGAGCTATATAAAATGCCTCCTAGTCATTACTATACTGCCTTTAAATAACCTTTAAGAATACTGATTTATTAAAGCGCTTATATACATTCTTACCCTTAATCTTTACTCTTTATACCTCTTTATTATAATAAAGCAGCTTCTATAATATAAGGGGAAGCTAGAAGAAGTTACTAATTAAGAGGATATTTAAATTATTAAAGAACTCCTTATTCTTATTTAAAAACGCTTTATAAAGATAGTTATTAATCTATAATAGCTAATATAGCCTTAGTATACTCTTCTTATTAATAATTAAGTACTTAATATCCTTTAGCTTCTTTTAGAACTAGGTCTTATTAATAGAAAATAGAGGCTTAAAGTCTTTATTAATTAGAAAGTATAATAAAGAATATAAAGTAATGCTTAATATCTAGTTTCTTATAATACTTATTAGTATAATATACTAAATAAGTATTCCTTTCTTCTCTATTATAAATTAAAAGTATATAAAGAGTAAGTTAATAAAGTATAACTTATTAGTACTACCTTTACTATTTATATAGAGTAGTAACTAAGAGAGGTCCTAGGTTAGGAAGTAGCCTATTATTATATTATATATTATATATTACTTTAAATTTAAAGAATTATAAGCCTTTAAAAGCTGATTATTTATATTAAAGTTAAAAGTATTTTTTACTTTATATTACTTTTAGTAATTATTATTAAGAATACTATTATTAGTATATTACTTAATATAAAGGGTCTAATTATAATTAATATTAATATCTTAGTAACTAAGGATATTAATATCCTTTTTTTTTAATAAGTAGTTAGATAATATATAAGTAAGTTTATACTAGTCTTCTTTTATAATAGGCTTCTTATAGATCTTAAGCTTAAATTCATCCTCCTTTACTATTAATTTATCTATAGCTAGCTCTTTATAATAATTATCTATATAAATATTATAATACTATTTATAATATATATATATAACTATAAAAGAATCGAACCACTATCTGCCTATAATAAATAACTCTTCTAAAGAGTAATATAAATAAACTATTATTAATTTAATATAGTAAAAGTCATTAAACTAAGAAGAGGCCTCTATAGACTTATATTAAGAGAAGTAAGATAGGACTCTTTTCTTCGCTTAAGTAATAAGTCTTCTTTATATATTAAGATTATATAATTATAAGTATTTAAAATAGGTTATATTCTTATACTAGTCCTTTCTTTCTAGATATTTCCTATAGCTATTAATAGCCTTATTAATATCTCTATCTATATAATACGAATGTGCTTATTATTCTAATAGATAGCAGTCTATAGTAATAACTATATAAGTGCCTTCTTATAGTAGAATATTAAATAGTAAATAAGAAATCTCCTATATTAAGTAATCTCTCTTAGTAATTAGCTTATTTATTAAGTAAGAAGAAAAGGATAATAAGGGCTGAATATATAATATATAAAGCAAGACCTAGTTTATAAGCTTAGTAAAAGACTTAGTCTTCTTCTTAGATTTACTATAATATTTTATAGTATATATAATAACTACTTATAAGCTAATATAAGAAGATATATTAATATTAGCTAGCTAGCTTAAGATAATTATAAGATTAAAGTTATTTATTAAGCTATTATTCTAAGCTGCTTTAAAAATATAGTATAACCTGCCTTCCTTTTTAATTACTATAGCTAGCTCTTATAAAGCATAAGGGAAGTTAAAATAACACTCTCTCTCTAGATTAGTAATATTAGCTGCCTTAATATCTATAGTAATACCTTCTATATCCTTTACTAAATTACTAGTTCTCTTCCTTATATATAAATAGTATATAGTATTATACTTATAGTACTAGTAATAATTAATAATTTATAAAAGCTATAAGAATATTATTTCTATACTTAGAGAATCTATACTTAGAGGATTATTCTTACCTTAAGGCATAGTTTTACTTAGCTTAGGGTTAATAGTAGTAATATAGAATCCTTATATATATATAAATATATTATAAGCCGCTTTATCTTTTATATTAGCTCTTAGATAATTATCTATTTAGTATAGGCTATAGTTATATAGGCTACTATAGCCTTACTATTTATATTAATCTTAGTAATTTATAATACTAAACTTCTTACTTAGTATAATATTCTAAAAGAGTGTATATTAATAGTAAAAGTAGAAAGCAGTAATATAAGGGTTCTACTATAATAAGCAGTATAATAGAGCCATCCTCTCCAGCTTAGTAATAGCTAGCTAGTCATTATACTAAGGCATATACTAGTAAAGACTCCGCTAGTATAAATCTGCTAGGCTAAATATAATAAATGCACTAGGATAACTAAGGTTATAAGTATAGGCCTTAAGGTCTTGCTTCTTTTTATTCTAGAATAAATGCATACTATAAATAGAAACCGCATACTTTATAATTAAATTAATTAATGCCTACACTTCAGAGTCCTTACTATATTTAAGCGCCTAAATAAATTACTCTTATATAAGTAACTAATACTTCTTATTATATTACTTTATAAAGAATCTAAACTATAAATATACTTATAATCACATTAGTATATTAAAAGTAATAAAGTAGAAGATTAAGTAATATATAAAACGCCTATTATACTAGCGCATTATATACTTAATATAATCCTTATAATTAATAAAGCGTAATTAAGGTTTAATAAAGTTAGCTTTACTATTAGAAAAGAGGCAGGGAAATGCTAAGGAGAGTAGAGCATAAGAGTAATTAAACTTATTAATAAGTATATATTATATATTTAGGAGCTATAGCTCGTATTATACTTATACTTAGAAGTTTATAGAAAGCTCTGAATTAGCTTCTAATTCTTTAATAAAAATAGACTGTAGAGTATTGAGCTTTATATCCTTAGTTAATAGGTCTGATATTATAGCCTTATTCTTTAGGTCAGGCTCTGCTTCCTAATCTTTCTTAAGTCTAATATTCGCAGCCTTTACCTAACTCTAGGGAATAGTATTTAGGATATTGCTATTTTAAAGTAATTAATTTAGCCTCTCTTTATTAATAATAATATATTAATAACTAAGATAATAGTAATAGAAGTAGTCTAACTATATAATAACTAGCTAGTAGTAAACATAGAACTAGTAAGTGAATTACTAACTAAGAATTATATAAGATAATATATTAATAAAATATAATAATATAATATTTAACTCTTATAATAAAAGTAAGAGCTAGTTATATACTAAGCTAACCTTATAGAAAAAGTAAATTATATACTTTTAATACTTATATTATTACTCTTATATAAATATAATATTTATATAAATATAAATATAAATAATTAAACACTCTTTAGTAAGTATAAGCTAGAGTAATTAGGCCAGTATAGGGCTAAAGTTAACCTAATTATCTATAGAGAAGAAATATAGCTTATTAAAGCAGTATTTCTTATCTTTTTAATAATAATATATATAAATACTATTATAATCAATCTTTATCTAGAACTAATACTCTTAGTATTAACTATAAAACTGCATTTAGTTATTATCTAGCTTTATTTAAAATTTATAGAAGATTGCTTTATTATAATTAATTAAAGTATAAGCCTTAAGGTCACTATTCTATACTAGATCTTATATATAAAAGACTACTAATTCTTTAAGTAGAATTATTATTAGACTCTAAATATACTATAATAATATTAAAGATTGAGTTTGCTTTTAAGATTTTCTTAGCTGCCTTCTTATATTAAGAGCAGGACTATAATAACTATACCTTAGCTATACAGAAGGCTACTATAAGTAATAGTAAAGAGGGCTCTTATTTATATAATTATTATTATTATTTTTATCTTTATCCTTTAGATTAGAATTAGACTCTACTTTTAATTATTTAAAGTATTTCTATAATTAAGTAAGTAAAAGCAGTAAGTTAAAATAGTTATTAGTATTAATATTAGATTTAGAGAACTATCCTCTATTATTCCCTTCCTTAATTATCCTATCCCTATTTAAAAACCTACTTAATTATAATTAATCTTAACTCCTATCTACATTCTATAATTAGCCTGAATAAACTATTAGGACTATAGAATAAGAATACCTTCTCTAGAACCCTTAAAATCTTCTAAGATACTAAATTAAAATATTATAGAAGTTAGTAATACAGTCTTCTCTATATAGCGTTATAAATAATAATTATACTAAATAATAGCCAGCTTAGCCCTTACTCTAGCCTTTAAGGAATTATTTTATAAGTCCTTCCCCCCCTTATAGAACTTAATAGCTAAGTAAGAGTAATCTATACTAAGTATACTGCTTTAAAGAGTAAATAGATTAGAATATAAGATAAGTAAATAGGTTATTAGCTATATAAGCAGTAATAGAACTAGAGCCTAGAAGAGCTATAAGCTTTATTAAGTTAGTAGAATTAGCGTCTCTAGCATTACATATAGCTAGCTAATTGACTCTCTGAATAAACTCCTAGCTATATAAAGTTACTATAGCTTCTTAGGCGATATAAGCTAGGTTTTAGATCTCTTATTAGGAGGCGATAGGCTAGTATCTCCTTCGGTTCTCTTTATAATAAGTCTACTAAGTAAGGATAGATAAAGTGCAATATTCTATAGTATCTAGAGCATGACTTTAGATCTTAAATACTTTATTTAATAAGGGTTAAGAGACTTATAGATAAAGAAGGCAGAACTTATATAAGAAACGCACTAGTTATAGTAGTCTATATATTACTTAGTTTACTTAGTAGACTGCCTCTTTACTATAAAAGCACTCTTTAGTCTTTCCTCCTTATAATAAGTATAAATAATAAAAAGTAAATTAGTAAAGAGCTCTTTAGGGTTAAGATTAAAATCCATTACTTAATTAATAAGGCTATATTAAAATCTATTAAATTAAAGAGATAAATTAAATGCATAGTATTAGTATAGTATTAAGTAAATAAAGTAAATAAATAATTCTAAATAAATATAAGCTACTAATACTCTATATAAGCCTTTTAGGGGCTAGTACCTATTAGCCCTACTCTTTTAGTACTATTAGCCAGTTATGCATTATTTTATAACTAGCTATATAAAATCTAGATTAATCAGATTCTAAGAAACTTATTTATCCCTATCTACACTAAGCCTTCATTATTCGGGAAAACTTAAGAACTGATTTAAAGTCAGCCTTCGGCTGAATAAGTATTAGAACACTGTCAGTGGACGTGATGCCGCCACTGGCTTGGATTTATACTATGTCTTCCGCGTTCCCGAGCGGACTCCACCGCATCGGGTGACGAGGGACTTCAGATATCGGGTTCAATGGGTGGGCTTTAGTCGCAGCGAATGTACTTGGGAGCACCAGAGGAAGCTTGCACAAACTGCGTCAGACGAGCTTACCAGGTTCATGGCCAAGGGCGAGTCTGCTTTGGAGGCTCCGGTCCGGAAGCACAAGCTGGGAAATACTCGTGGATCTGGGCGTCCTAGGAAAGTCAGGTGAACAAGAGTTCGCATTTCATCTTGAAGCCGTCCAGGGGGTTGATCCGGTAGTAGCCGGGGAGAAGGAGCCTACGGCTATCAGAGTGCAGAGAATTCATTCGATTGAAATAAAGGCATAACCACTAGTCACAAGTCGCAGGTCAAGATATTAAATTGAGTATATCAGATGATCAAGCAGGAGGCATTATAACATTGTACGCCAACGTAGTATCACATCATTTTAAAATCGCTTAAGTTTTTTTAGCGATTTCTAATTAACCCATGCTGTCACGACTTATGTAACGTAGATGCTCTGCGTTATGTAGGCTCTATAAATTTCTTACTAACTATAAAGTGATTATTATAAAGTAAGAAGCGATTATAATAATCACTTCTGTAATTATAGTAATTATTCTTACAATTACTGCAAATACTCTTATAAAACTAGGTAATTAAACTTTATATTATATAATATATAAACTTAAGAAACTAGCTATTATTAATATACTAGCTCCTTAGTTATTAATATAATTTAGTTATTTTAATTTATTTAACTTATTATATATTATTATATAATTAACTATTATTTAATATAATACTTTAATTACTATTTAATAAGTATAACTTAATAACTTTATTAATATAAACTCTGCTATTAAAACTGCTGTTTAGACCTTTGTTTTTACATTACTGCATTATAGCGTTTTTATACAGTTATATAATTATATTATTTAAGTTTTTATAAGATAAAGGACTTAATTAATTAATTAACTTATTTATAAATAGATTCTTATTCTTCTTCTTTTAGAATAAACCCTTTTTTATTAAATCCTTTAACTATTTAATTTCCTTAATTTCTAATATATTAATCCTTTTATATATTAATAATAATTATATTATTTATAACTTTTATTATTTACTTTATATTAATTCTAATTAGTAATTTAAAAAATGCTATTTCTTTTAAAAATAGTTTAAATACTAGCTTTATTATTAATTATCTTAAGAAATATTATTTATTTTTAATTTATTTTTTAAATTAGTAATTACTTTTAAAAAGATATAAATTTAAAAATACTTTAGTTTTAAAGAGTATTAAAATAACTTATTTATTATTAAATAGTTTTTAAGTTTTAATAGTAATAATTTCTTTAAGATTATATTTTATTATTATAATTTTTAGCTTATTAAAAGTTTTTATATTTTTATTAAGCTTAGTTTTTAAGTTATAAATAGAAAGAGTATAATAATTATTAAAACCTAAGTTATTAAAAGTATAAAGTATATTATATTAATTATTTATTATAGTATTTTAATTTTTAATAAATTGAATTATGTTATAATTAGAATTATAAATAGTTAAATTATAATTTAGAATTATAATAATCTTAAAATATAATAAATATAAAGCCTTTATAAAGCGTTTATTATATATTAATTTTGCCTTTTTTATCTAGCTTTTTTATTTAGCTTTTTTTATTTAGCTTTTTTAGCTATTTAATGCATTTTAAAGAGTTAATTAAAATATTAAAACTTATAACTTAATATAGTAAAAACTCTAGTTATTTTAAGTTATTATTACTTTAAGCTTAAGTTTTAAGCTTTTATATTATTATTTATTATTATTTATTATTAGTTTTTTTTTTATTATTATTTAACTTCTAGCCTCTTTTTAAAATATGCATTATTAAGAACTATAACTTTAAAAATTAATATAAACTCTTATATAATTTATTTCTTAAAAACTTATATTTAACTTACTTTATATTTAATATAAGCTAGTTTATATATATATTTATTATATATTAATAGCTCTTATTTAAATAATTACTTTATGTATTAAATAATAATAATAAGCTATTATAATATTTATAACTTTTATTATTAGTTTTAATTTATTTATTAAAAGTAAGAAAATTACTATTTAATAAAAGGCTTAAGAATTAAATAAAAATTAAAATATAAACTTATTAAATAATAAAAATAATAAAATTATTATACTTTATATTAAGAATTAAGATTTTAATAATAAAATAATTAATATATCTAAGTTTAATTATAATATATATAAGTATTATAAAGCTTAATTTACAGTATTTAAAAGCTAGCCTTTAACTTAAGATTTAAATATTATAAATATAATTATAACTTTAAAAGCTAGAATTATAAAACTATTTATAATATAAGATATTATTAAAAATACCTAATAGTAATAAGTAAAATAATTTACTAAATTTAATATATTAGTTTTATAAATATAATTATATAATATTAAAGAAACTCTTAAATTAATTAATTTAATAAAGTTTAATAATACTTTTAAAGACTTTTATAAGTACTTTATATAATTTAAATTATATTTTATATATTACTTTATTATATTTATAAATAAAGAACTTAAAATTAAATATATAATAAGCTTATTTAAAGAAAAGGCCTTATAAGAATTTAAACTTATTTTAAGAGATTTTATTAAAAATGCTTATATTAATTACTATTTTAAAATTATAAAACTATTTAAAAATTTCAAATTATATAAAAAATAACTCTTTAATACTTATAGTAAATAAAATAAAAAATATAACAATCTTTAAATAATTTAAAAGTTAAAGTAATATAAAGTAATATTAAAGTATTTTATAAAATTTTAATATTTTTTAAAGATTTAATTAAAATAAAGAAATATTAATTAATAAGTTTTATTAAAAACTTAAAACAGATATTAAAAATAAAGTATTTAAAGTATTAAAACCTTTTACTAACTTTAATACTTATATCTAACTATATATTACTATTAATAACTAATTATTTAAATAAAAGCTAAAATAAAATAAAAGAACTTATATAAAGAAAGAATAAAAGCTTAAAAATTAAATTAATTAAAGAAAATAATAGAAACTATATACTTTTTATAATATAAAAGTAAAATTAATAAAGCTAAAAGTAGTTTAAAAATGAAATATTAAGAATATTATATATTTTAACAATAATAAAAAAGAGCATTACTTTAAATATTATAAAGCTTTAAAAAAGAAAAAGAAGCTATTTAAACTAATTTTAATATATTATATTAACTTTACTTAAGCTAAAGAAATTAAAATTATTATTATAATTAAAAGTAAGTTTTATACAATTTATAATAAGTGTAAAGAAATAGAAGATTAAATAGAAGTACTTAAATATAAAAATATATTTTAAAGAAGATTAATTATAAAAATTAAATTTAAAAAAGAATTAATATAAAAAGAAAAAAAAAAGAAGAAATAGAAGAAATAAAGTTAATAAATATAAAGAAAAGAAAATAACTTTAAAATATAAAAATAATATTTATAAAAGAAATAAAATATAACTTATTACTATTAAAAGAAAAAGAAGAAAAAGTAAAAATAAAAGATATAAAAAGAAATTAAAAAATAAAAACCTATTTTAAAAATACTAAACTATTTACTACTTATACTTTAATTAAATAATTAAAGTTATATTATTATTATAATTTAATAACTTAGGAAATTACTTATTAAAGAGAGAATTTTAATAAATTTAATATTTTTAATTAATAATCTAATTATAAATACTATAATAAAATCTAATAATAAATTAATATAATTAAATTAAAGAATATAAAATATTTATTATAAAATAAAGAAATTCTAGCTTTTATAAATAAATATTTAAAATTAAAAAACTATATAAATTTAAAAGAATATAAAGAAATAACTTTTAAAAAATAACATATATTATAATATATAATAAAAGATATTTAAATTAAATAGTTTATATAAAAAGAATAAGACTTTATAAAAAAAGCTAATATTTATATTTAAACCTTATATTAAAATAATAAATATAACTTATAAAACTTAATAATATAATAATAAAAAGAAGATAATTTTAAAACTTATTAAAAATACTTTAAATATAAAAATGTTTTATAAGCCTTTTATATGTATTAAAAATATATAAAGTACTTAAGTAAGAAACTTTAATAAAATTACTTTTTAATATAAATAAATAATTAAGTAATTATAAACTTTTTTAAAGCTAAAGATATATAAAACTATTAAATAAAAAAATAATATAAATATTTAAACATAATATAATTTATAAAATATAATATAATATATTTTATAAATTATTAATATTTTAATATTAAATATATAAATTATTAATAACTTAAATATTAAATATATATATATAATAAAGTTAATATATAATATAAATAAAATTATAAATATACTTTTTAATTTATATAAAGTAAAATAATTACTATTAAAACTATTATTTAAACTTTTATTTCTATATTATTATATTATAATATTTTTATATAATTATATAATTATATTACTTAAGTTTTTATAAAATAAAGGATTTAATTAATTAATTAATTTATTTATAAATAAATTCTTATCTTTTCTTTTTTATAAAACTCTTTTTTATTAAATTCTTTAATTATTTTAAAATTTCTTTAATTTTTAATATATTAATCCTTTTATATATTAATAATAATTATATTATTTATAATTTTTATTATTTACTTTATATTAATTTTAATTAATAATTTAAAAAATATTATTTCTTTTAAGAATAGTTTAAATACTAGCTTTATTATTAATAATTTTAAAAAATATTATATATTTTTAATTTATTTTTTAAATTAATAATTACTTTTAAAAAGATATAAACTTAAAAATACTTTAATTTTAAAAATTATTAAAATAACTTACTTATTATTAAATAGTTTTTAAATCTTAATAATAATAATTTCTTTAAAATTATATTTTATTATTATAGCTTTTAATTTATTAAAAGTTTTTATATTTTTATTAAGTTTAGTTTTTAAGTTATAAATAGAAAGAATATAATAATTATTAAAACTTAAGTTATTAGAAGTATAAAGTATATTATATTAATTAATTATTATAATATTTTAATCTTTAATAAATTAAATTATATGTTAAAATTATAAGAAATTAAAGTATAACTTAAAACTATAATAATTTTAAAATATAATAAATATAAAAGTTACTTTTATAAAGCTTTTATTATATACTGATTTTACTTTTTTTATTTAGCTTTTTTATTTAGCTTTTTTATTTAGCTTTTTTATTTAGCTTTTTTAACTATTTAATATATTTTAAAAAGTTAATTAAAATAGTAAAGCTTATAACTTAATATAATAAAAACTCTAACATACTTAATAAGCAAGCGCCATAACTAAGCAAGCGCTACACTTATACTATATACTTAAAACTCTAAACTTTAAATTTCCTAAAATAGGCTATATAGCTTTAAGATTTTTAAGGATTTAATTTTAAATATTTAATTAAAAAGTTAATAAACTAGTATTTTTTTTAGACTTTTTAAAAAATTATTAAACTAATTATAAATAGAAATAGTAAAATAGATAGTGCGAATTTTATACTACTAGCACTATAGATATATATAATTTAAAGAAATTCTTAAAAATAAAATATTTTATAAATAAGTTAGGTTAAAAATCTTAGCTATTTTAGGCTTAGTTTAGATTTTTAAGATTTTTTTTAAAATCATAATTTAAGGTGAAAATCTTACTGCAGCGCTCGCTTGTCTGCAGCGCTCGCTTATTAAGTACGTTAGTTATTTTAAGTTATTATTATTTTAAGCTTAAGTTTTAAACTCTTATATTATTATTTACTATTAATTTTTTCTTTTTTTTAATTATTTAACTTTTAGTCTTTTTTTAAAGTATATATTACTAAAGATTATAGCTTTAATAAAGTAAAATAATAAAAAGTATAAAAAACTTTTAATATTATTTATAATAAAGTAATAAATAAATATAAAATTAAAAAAAGTAAAACTTTTAAAAATAAAAGCTTTATATATAATTAAAAGTATATAATAAAATAACTAATATTTAAAATTATAAGTATAAATTAAAAGAATATAGTTATTTAATTTTTAATTTAAATATTATTTTAATAAAATAATACTTAAAATTAGTAAAATTATATAAAAATCTAAAGTTATATATAAATTATTTTATTAAAATAATATTTTACTTAAATAATAATAATAATTAATATTTAAAGTTAATTATTAATAGAAAAATTAACTTTAAATATTAATAATAATTATAAAAAAGTAAGAAATAATTTAAAGTAAATAAATAAAAAATTAATATAATTATAAAAATATTAAAAAGTAATTATATTAACTTTATATATAAAAAGCAAGTTATATTTAAAAATAGAATTTAATTATATATTATTATAATAATAATAAAAAGTAAATTATTTATAATAATATAAATAAAAAATATATTAATATTATTAAATAATAAGAAAACTATAATTAATATATTTATAAATTAATAAATATTAATAATATTACTTTTAACTTAATTAAATAATAATTGTAAAAGTAAAAAACTAATTAAATATATTATATTTAATAATATAGTAAATTATATAATTTAATTATATAAATAATTTAAAATATTAATTTATATACTTTATAAAGTAATTATTCGCTGTTGAAACCGCTGTTCGGACTTTTGTTTCTGCGCTGCCGCGTTCCTCGTTGCCGCGTTTCTGTACAGTCACGTGTTTGCATTGCTTGAGTTGTCTTGAGACGAAGGACTCGATTGACAGCAAGGCTTGCACCCTGATGCAGTAGAAACTCTAGTCATTCTGAGTTGCTGTTGCCTTAGGCTTGGGTTTTAGTCCCTCACACTGTTATTCACTATTGGTTGTTTTTTTTTTTTTTTACTATTTAACCTCTGGCCCCTCTCTGAGTGTGCGCTGCTAGGGACCATAACCTTAATAAAGTAATTATTAAATTTAAATTAACTTAAGTAAAGTATTATTATTAAATTTAGTATAAAATTATTAAGTAGTTATTATAAAAAGTTATTATATTTATTAAATTATTCTTATTATTAAAATAGTGCTTTTAAATATTATAAAACTTAATAAATATAAATATAAAGCTGTTATTAAATAAAAGCCTGCTTATTTTTAAATTAAAAATATATAAAAAACTTAATTATAAAAACTATTAATTTCTAACTTACTTAACGTACTTGATAAGTAAGTGAGCCAAACAAGCGAGTGAGCTACGTATACTGTGCACTAAAAAGAGCTAAACCTTAAATTTTTAAAACTAGCTATCTAATTATTAAAAATAAAATAAAAATAATTTTAATTATTTAAATAAAAAGAAAAGTATATAATAATTTTTTTAAATTTTTAAAAAAATTCCTTTATATAGAAATAGCTAAGTATATAGTATGAATAAGCATTTTTAATATAGCTTATTAAGTAATTTTTAAAAAAAATCTAAGAAAGTTTATCTTTATTTTTTAATATATAATATAACTATTTCTATAATATTAGCTATTTTACTCTTAGTTTTAATTTTAGAGAATATTTTAAAGATATTTTTATTTAAGGTATAAATACAAGGAAATTTTAAAGTGGCTCACTTGCTTGTTTAGCTCACTCACTTATTAAGTACGTTATTAATTTACTAATTATTTTATTTAAATATTATTATATAATATATAAATAATTAATTAAAAGTTTAAATTTAATTTTATTTATTTAAAATAACTATTATTAAAATAACTTATTTTATTAAAAAAAATAACTTTAAGTAAATTATTTAAATTAATAATGTTTTTTTTATATTTAAAAGTTATAATAATTTTTAATTATATTACTTTTATAATATTATTATATTATTTTTAAGTTTTATTATTATTTAATATTATAATAATAAAAAATATATAACATACTTAATAAGCAAGCGCCATAACCAAGCAAGCACTATACCTATACTATATACTTAAAACTCTAAACTTTAAATTTCTTAAAATAGGCTATATAGCTTTAAGATTTTTAAGGATTTAATTTTAAATATCTAATTAAAAAGTTAATAAACTAGTATTTTTTTTAGACTTTTTAAAAAATTATTAAACTAATTATAAATAGAAATAGTAAAATAGATAGTATGAATCTTATACTACTAACGCTATAGATATATATAATTTAAAAAAATTCTTAAAAATAAGATATTTTATAAATAAGTTAGGTTAAAAATCCTAGCTATTTTAGGCTTAGTTTAGATTTTTAAGATTTTTTTTAAAATTATAATTTAAAGTGAAAATCTCACTATAGCGCTCGTTTGTCTGCAGCGCTCGCTTATTAAGTACATTAAGTATTTTTATTTTAATTTAAAGATTTTTTTTAATTATATAAATTATTATAGCTTTTAATTTATTTTAATTATTATATAATTATTAATTATTATAAAAAGGTAATTAAATTTAAGTTAGTAATTTAAAAATTTAAATTAAGAAAATAAGTAATAATTAAAAAATACATTTTTTTAAAAAGATTAAAAAGTATATATTTTTATAAAGAGAATTTAATTTTAAAATAAATAAAGCTAGTCTTTATATAATATTTATTTTATAAAATTAATTATAGAATTTTAAAGAAATAAAAAAGAAGGTAAGTTAAATAAGTTAGTTTTTTATATAATATACTTATTTAATAATTAATTGAAATAGATACAATAATTAATATTATATAAAAGTCTTAATTAATAATTAATTTAAAAGAATATAATACTTAAATAAAAGAGTTAAATAAATAATAAATTTATAAGCTTTAAAAATAAATTAACTTTTAAAAAAGCTTTTAATTATTTAAAGTAAGGCTATTAATTATTAATATTTTATAATAAATACTTAAAAATACTAAATTTAATATAAATAATAGAGTTATATATATATATAATTAATATTAAGTAATTAAAATGTAAATTAATAATATAATAAAAAGAAAGAATTAAAGAAAACTAATTTAATAAAGTAGTAATTTTTATTTATTTAACTTAAATAAGTAATAATTAAATAATATTTAAATATATTATATTTTATTATAAATAAGTATAAATATATTAGTATTATATAATAATATTAATTTAAAGTATATTAAAATTAAAGAAAATATATTAAAAATATAAAAAAACTATTAATAAAAAATAAAAAGAAATTAATATTAAATAAATTATAAAGTATTTTTAAAATATATATTAAAAGAGGCTAATATATTAAACTTATATTATTTACTTTTTCTTTTTTAATTATATAATATATATAATTACTTAAAATATATATTAAATACTTTATATTATTAAATATATAACTATTTCTTTATAATAAAAATAAAGAAATATAATATTTTAACTAATTTTAAAATACTATAATTAGCTAAAGAAACTTATAACTTTAAAAAAGAAATAAATAATTTAAAAACATATTTTATATTAAAAATAATTAAAATAATATTATTAGTAATAATATTAATAAGCTATTAAATTTAAATATATATAAATTAAGTTATAAAAAATAATAACTTTTATATATTATTATTAACTTTATTTACTAATTATATTATTAATAATAAACTTAATTATTAACCTTTATTTAAAGCTATATTTTAAAATACTAATTTTATTTAAATTAAAACTATTATTATAAATGAAATCTATTTATAATTAAAATTATAATAAATTAAATAAGTTAAAAGCAGGCTTAATAATACTATTAATTTAAAATCTTAATAAGAACTTATAAGTAAATTATATAAATTTAATTAATATAATTAAAATTCTTTTACTTTTTAAAAACTTTTATACTTAAGTTTAGGTTATGTTATAAAAGTGTAATATATTTAATATTATACTATTTTAAAGTTAAACTAATTTATTATAATTTAAAATATATAATAAAGAATTATAAAAATTAATTAATATAATTTAATAATTACTTATTATATTAAATAGATAAATAATAATAAATAATAAATAATTATTAAAAATATAAATATAATAATAATAACACTTTATTATATATTATTAACTTAAGCTAGGTTTTAAGTACTTTATTATTAAAGCTATTAAATGCACTTATTAATTAAAGCTTTAAATTTATTACTTTTTATATTTAAAACTCTTATATATTTTAAGCTTTTAATATATTATTATTATAAAAGTAAATATTATTATAAGTATATTAATTAAGTAATTAATTAAATTATTAAATTTAAAAGAATATTTTATATATATAATTATAAATTCTAACTTATATATTAAATAGCTTTATTATTAAAACCACTATTCAGACTTTTATTTCTACACTACTATATTCCTCATTATTACGTTTCTATATTATATATTTACATTACTTAAGTTATTATAAAACGAAGGACTTAATTAATTAATTAACCTAGTTATAAATAGACTCTTATCTCTCCTCCTTTATATTAGTAGAACCTCCTTCTACTACATCTTTCTATTATTTATAAGACCCCTGCTCTGCTTATATTTCTAACTGGCTAAGCATACTAGTAGCTTTATAATTAATTCAGTCCTTTTATATATTAATAATAGTTATATTACTTATAACTTATATTATTTACTTTTTATTAATATTAGTTAATAACTTAAAGAATGCTATTTCTTCTAAAGATATTTTAATTATTAACTTTATTATTAATTATTTTAAAAAATATTATTTATTTTTAATTTAATTCTTAAATTATTAGTTATTTCTAAAGAAATATAGTCTTAAAAATACTTTAATTTTAAAGATTGCTAAAGTAACTTACTTACTATTAGAAAGTTACTAAGTCTTAATAGTTTTAGTTTTTTTAAGACTATAATCTATTATTATAACCTTTAGCTTATTAAGGGTTTCTATATCCTTATTAAGCTTAGTATCTAGATTATATATAGAAAGAGTATAATAGCTACTGAATCCTGAGTTATTAAAAGCATAGAGTGTAATATACTAGATATTTATTATAGTGTTCGTTATAGGTCAGTTAGATCGCGAAGAGTTGGTCTCTGATGAGTTAAATTGCGATGTGACTGGAATTGTAAAGAGTTGAATTGCGACTTGGAATTGCGACGAGCTTGGAATGCGACGAAGTGAAGCCCTTACGGGGCTTTTATCGTATGACGATTTTGCCTTCCGACATCTAGCTTTTCTATCTAGCTTTTCTATCTAGCTTTTCTATCTAGCTTTTCTATCTAGCTTTTCTATCTAGCTTTTCTGTCTAGCTTTTCTGTCTAGCTTTTCTAGTGACGCATCTCAAAGGGTTGAATAGGATAGTAAGGCTTGCACTCTGATGCAGTAAAAACTCTAGTCATTCTGAGTTACTATTGCTTTAGGCTTGGGTTTTAGGCCCTTATACTATTATTCACTATTAGTTGTATTTTTCTTTTAACTGTTTAACCTCTAGCCTCTCTCTAAGTATGCGTTACTAAGGACTATAACCTTAATATTAAATAGCTTATTTAATTTAATTAAAGCTAAGATTTATAATTATAATAAATTTCTTTTATTTCTAATTATAAGTATTAAAATATTTATATAAAACTATTTAACTTTTCTTACTTATTTTTATTAATTTTTAAAAAGCTTTAATATTAAATAACTTTATTATAAGCTTTATATATAAAATTTTTATTATTACTTTAAATAATAAAACTATTTAATTATTAAAGACCTTTTTCATAATATTTATTTTATTATTAAGTTAAATAATTAATAAAATATTATAATATTTATATTAAGGTTATAGTCCTTAGTAGTGCATATTTAAAGAGAGGCTAGAGGTTAAATAGTAAAAAAAAAAAAACAACTAATAGTAAATAATAGTATAAAGGCCTAAAACCCAAGCTTAAGGCAATAGTAACTTAGAATGACTAGAGTTTTTATTATATTAGAGTATAAGCCTTACTATCTTAATTAACCCTTTAAAATACATTAAGCAGTTAGAAAGCTAAATAGAAAAGCTAGATAGAAAAGCTAAATAGAAAAGCTAGATATCAGAAGGTAAAATTATTATATAATAAAAGCTCTATAAGGGTTTATTATATTCCAAGCTTATTATAATTTTAAATTGCAATTTAATTACTACTTTATAATTCTTATTATATTATAATTTAACTACTTACTTATAATATAACTAACTTATAATAACCTTTTCTAATTAAATAAATAATATAATATATATATAGTATATTATATATTAGCTTAATAAACTCTTATTAATATTAATATATAAGAATTATCTTATATATATATTAGCTAAAAGAATTAAAGAAGATTAAAGCTTACTTCTTAAGCTATAAAGAGCATTTTATCTATTTAGCCTAGGACTTATAATAGAGGCTGAGTTTAGCTAACTTAGTTATAAGAGGCTTATCCAGTTAGTAATCTTTAATTATTATATTCTTTAGAAGAACCTATTTCTATAAGCCTTATTAAATGAGGATATAATCTAATAGATTAAGATAAAGTAAGTCTTATTAAAGGAATTAGCTTAAAGAGAAGTAAGGAAGGAAATAATAACTATTAATAATGCCTTTCTTAATAACTTAAAGAGCTATAATATATAGGTTATATAGTTATAGGCTGACCTTATGCTGATTAATATATAGCTAAAGGAGTAATGTATTAAAAACTAAAGAAATTTTAAAATAGTTAAAGGATTTAGTAGAGAACGGTTTTAGAAGAGGAGGGATAAGAGTTTATTTATAATTAGGTTAACTAATTAATTAAATAGTTTATCTTAAGATAATTTAAGTAATATAAATATATAATATAGAAATATAATAATATAAAAATAAAAGTCTGAATAGCGGTTTTAATAGCGAATAATATTTATATAAACTATTTAATTAAGTAAACTTAATATTTATATAAACTATTTAATTAAGTAAACTTAACATTATATATATATAATTTAATTAAGTTGAAATTAAAAATATATATTAATATAAAAATACTATTATGTTAATTTTTTAATTAAGTATTAATAATATTATTAATTATTAGTTTTTTATTATTTAAAAGTTTATTTTATACTTTTTTATTTATAATTTTTTTCTTTTTAATAATTTTTATTATTTAACACTTTAAAAAATATATATTATAATAATAATAAACTTGATTAAAATTATAATCTTTAATAATATATACTTAGAAAGAGGCTAAAGGTTAAATAGTTAAAAAGAAAATACAACTAATAGTAAATAATAGTATAAAGGCTTAAAACCTAAGTTTAAAATAATAATAATTTAAAATAACTAAAGTTTTTACTATATTAAAATGCAAGCCTTACTGTTTTATTTAACTCTTTAAAATGCGTTATTAAAAAAGTTAAATAGAAAAGCTAAATAAAAAAGCTAAATATTAAATGGCAAAATTATTATATAATAAAAGCTTTATAAAGGCTTTATATTTATTATATTCTAAGTTATCTTATTATAATTCTAAGTTATAATTTAACTTTTTATAATTCTAAATTATTATTTAATTTATTAAAGATTAAAATAAATACTATAATAAATATTTAATATAATACACTCTATACTCTTAATAATTCAGGTTTTAGTAATTACTATACTCTTTTTATATATAACTTAAATACTAAGCTTAATAAGAATATAAAAACTTTTAATAAGCTAAAAGCTATAATAATAGATTATAGTCTTAAAAAAACTAAAACTATTAAAACTTAGTAATTCTTTAATAATAAGTAAGTTACTTTAATAATCTTTAAAATTAAAGTATTCTTAAGATTATACTTCTTTAAAAGTAATTAATAATTTAAGAATTAAATTAAAAATAAATAATACTTTTTAAGATAATTAGTAATAAAGTTAATAATTAAAATATTTTTAAAAGAAATAGCATTTTTAAAGTTATTAATTAATATTAATAAAGAGTGAATAATATAAGTTATAAATAATATAACTATTATTAATATATAAAACAATGTATAAAAAACTGAAGGGTTCTTATTAAAATAATAAAATAATATAATAAAGAGAGGTTTTATTAATAAGTTTTTAATAGTTAAAAAAGAAAGAATAAGAGTTTATTTATAATTAAGTTAATTAATTAAGTAAGTCCTTTATTTTATAATAACTTAAGTAATATAAATATATAATTATATAAAAATATAATAATAAGGAATGTAATAATATAAAAATAAAAGTCTGAATAGTAATTTTAATAATAATAAAAACTTTATGTAAATAATAATTTATAATATACTTATTATTTAATAAATATATAAATAGACTTATAGTTTTATAATTATTAAATATATTTAATATTTTTTAAAAGTATAAAGTTATAAGCTTATATTATTTAATTAGCTTTATTAAATTTAATAAAAGTTTTATATATTTAAAATATAAAACTTAAAGTTATAAAAAGTTAATATAATATTATATTAAATTAAAATTATTTTATAATTTTTAAATATAGTTTTATTATTATTTAATATAATTATAATTATGATTAATAATATAAAAGCTAACTTAATATTAATATTTAAAAAGCTTAAAACTATTATAAATAACCTTTTTAAAATTATTAAATTAATTAACTTTATAATACTTTTATTTTAAAAGTGAAATTATATAATAAGTTATACTTATTAATAGTATAAAAATAATTACTTTACTTAAATAAATAAGATTAAAGTAAAATAAAGTGCTATTTGAATATATTTCTTACTTTTTAAAGTTATTAAAAAACTAAAGAGAATTACTTTAAATAATAATATAAATAACTATTATTTACTTTTAATATTAAATCTTATTAATAATTTTTTATAATTTATATTTTAAAAAAGCCTATTTATAACTAGTTTTATTTATTATAATACTTTATATAAAATAACTATAAAAAGCATAAAGTATAAAAAGTAAAGTCTGTTTTATTTTTGTAAAGTCCCTATATATAAAATATATAACTGATAAGGAAATATCTCCTTTAGCTCTTATTAGATAAGACTATAAATAATATATTCAAAATCTCCTGATTTTTAGCTTTATAATAGTATATAATATGCCTTAGAAAGCCTATCTTCCTTATACTATAACCACAAAAGACATCTATAATAAGAACCTTCAATAAGGTTAGAGTTCAAGCATCAGACATACGTCTAATAGTCCTAAAACTCGGGACACGTCTTACCCGGTTTTACTATGACAAATTGTCCAAATTCCCTATTAGATTGGACATGTGACTGGACAACAATCTCTCTATAAAGCTGGGGCTTTTATCTAGCCAGTCCAGAAGGATTATCATTATCAATACATGCATTTCTCAACCAATCACATCAAACTGACTACCTTTCTAATCGTCTTTTCCTGCTCTTTCTAAATCTTTAATCCCTTTTCTGATTGGTCAATTCCTTGACCCACAATCGCCGAGTTCTACTAATAACCTTCCACTCCTTCCACTCCTTCCACTGCTATAGCCTTTACAATTTTTATATATATACTTATTATAACTTATTATAACTAAAGCTTAATTCAGTCTTATTATTATATAATATAAACAGCTTTTTAATAATCTATTTATAAAGTTAGAAATAATTTTATAAAAAACCTTATATAAAAAAAACTGTATTATTAATAATATAAAAGTAAACTTATAAAAGATTTAAAAAAGTAAACTTATAAATATTTTTATTAATAAAATTTTTAAAAAGCTAATTTTATAATTAATAATATATAAAAGAGATTATATATAAATAAAATACAATAATTAATAAATTTAAAAGAAGAGTTAAATTATTATTAAAAGAAAGAACTATATATAATTAAATTAAGTATAAATAAAAAGATTATAATAATTATAAGTTAAATTATAAATAAAGATAAAAGCAGCTATTATATTATAATAAATAAAATACAATAGTATTACTATTAGAATAATAAAATAATATTAATACTTATTATTATTTAAAAGTAATAAATAAAATAAAGAGAGTTAAAAAAAAGAAGGAATAATATAAGAAAAAAAGAGAAAGAGTGGTTTATATAAATAAGAAATAAAATAAAGTTTAAATTAAGTATTAAATTAAAATAAAGTTTAAAGTTTATTAAAAGAATTAGGATTTATTAATAAAATTAAAGTTTATTAAAAGGATTAGAGTTTATTAATAAAGTTAAAGTTTATTATTAAAGTTAGAATTTATTATTATAATTAGGGTTTAAACTAGTATTAAAGTTTAATATAAATTTAACTAAGTATAAAGTTAAAAATAACATTATTTTAAATTAAATTAATAATTAAGACTATAAAAAGTAATAATAAAAGCTAAAAATAAGAATTATAATCTTTATTAAAAATAAGTTTTAAAAGAAATATTAAATATATAAATAAGGAAATAAAAAAGATAATATAATAAAAAAGCTAATAATAATAAGTAATAATATATAATAATATAAAAAGGAATAAATATAAAAAGAAGTATTTTTAAAAAGAAGAAAAAAGTAAAAAAAGAAATATAATTAAAAAGTGTTTTATTAATAAAGAGAAATTAAAACTATAATAAGATAAAATATAATATATATTTTAATAAAGTAATAATAATATATTATATTATTAAATTTTAAAATAAGGAATATTTAATATATTATTATAATAACTTAAAAAAAGTCAAGTAAAATTATAAAATAATAAAATAATATTTTATATATAGTAAAAAGAAAATAATATATAATAATTAATATAAAATAGAGCTATTTATTTAGATTTTTAAATACTTATTTATTATATATTAAAGATATTATATAGAATTAATAATAAATAAAGTAAGAATATATATTAAAAGGAAATATAATAATATTAATTATTAAAAAGTAAAAAAGATTAATATATTAATTTAATTTATTTTAAGTATTAATAAAGATTAAGCTAATATATAAAAGTAATTATTACTTTTATTTATTATTTAATTAATTTTATATATTAAAGTATTAATATAAAGTAAGTTAGAATATAATATATACTTATATATTATAAAAAATATATAATAAATATAAAAGTATTATTATATTAAATATAATTAAATTAATAAATGGAAATAGGAAAGTAATATAAAGAAAAGAGCTTAATAAAAATAAGTATTAATATTATAAAAGAGTAATATATAATATTAGTAGTTTTATATATAAAAGTATAATAATTAGTAATTTAAAGTTAGTTAAAATATTCTATTTAATAATAAAGAAATAAATAAAAATAAAATTAATAAATAGGCTGTGTTTATTATAACTATTTAATAAAAGGCTTAATAAGTATTTAAAAGTAAAGCTAATACTTGGATTTAAAATACTAATAATAAATAAGAGATTAAGAAGTAATTAAAGTAAATAGAATAATTAAAATATTTAGCTTATATTAATAAAACTTAATTATAAAAGTAAGTATTATAATTAATTAAAAAGAAGGAGCTAGTATTATAAAAGATATAAGAGATTTTTAAATATATATTAAATAATATATATATAGTTATTAATTATTATAATCTAAGTATATTTAAGTTATTTAAAATTAATTAAAAGACGTTATTATGATATTTAATAAGCTATTTAAAGTAATTATAAAGCTAAATATATAAACGTAATATAAAGAGTAATAGTAAATTATAATATATATTTAAATATAATCAGAAATATAAAGAAAATAAAAGAAAAAGAAAAGAGAGATTTAAAGAAGTAATATAAATAATATAAATATAAAGAATATAAAGAATATAAATAAAATAAAGAATTTAAAGAATTTAAATAACTTTAATAATAATAAGAATAAAGATTAATATAAGTATTAAAATAAAAAGGTATTATATTATATAATTATTTAATAAGAAAAAGCATAAGTTATATTTTTATATAATATTATATAAGTAATAATTAATATTAATACTATTAAATAATTTATAAATAAATAATTAAAGTAATATTATTTAAATATTATTATTTAGTTTTTTAATTATTTATTAAAAATTAGTTAATATTATAATAGTATTATTATTAATATATTAATTATTATAAAGTTAAGTAATAATAAAAAGTAAGTTATAACTATTAATTATATATTTATATTATTTATTATTATTAAAAGAACTTAGTATTTAATATTATATTAATTTATATTAAAATAGTATAATTAAATTATATAATAATAATAAATTATAAATTAATAAAAGGCTAAAGAAAAGGCTAATAAATTATTGTATATTATTTAAAAAAAGGTATAATAATTTATAATTTAAATACTTAATTAAAAGAAAGTAAACTTAATATTAATAAATTAAATTATTAATATATAAATATATAATATAAAGATTTAATTTAGAATACTTAATAATAAAAAGATTAATTAAATTAATAATAAGATTAAATATAATAATATTAAAATTAATATAAATAAGATATTAAATATTATATATAATATAATAATTAAAGTATAGTAAATATTAATGAAGTTAATTATAATAATTATTAAAATACTATATTTTATAAGTTATTAAGAATTAAATTAAAAAGAATAAGTAAAAAGAAAAAAGAAAAAACATAAGCTATTAATTTATAATATATTATTAAAGATCTTATAATTATAAATTAAAAACTAATATAATAAGAGTATATTAAAGTATTTATTTTTATAAAATAAAGCTAATTAATTATAAATTAAAGTAAGGAATAAGTAAGTAATAAAGTAATTAATTAAATTAGTATAATAATAAAAAGTATAAATAAATAAATTAATAAATTTTAAGTTTTTATATTAAAGCTAAGTAATTTAAAAATATAATTAAAAAGTTAAAAAGTTTTAAAAGTTAATATAAGTTTTATTATATAATATTAAAAGCTAACTTATATAAATATTTAAATTATTAAAAGTATAAATATAAAATATTTTTATTTATAAAGTAATAGTATATTTTACTATTATATATTATAAAGAGTTTTAAAAGTTATTTAAAATTAAAGTAATTTATTAATTTTTACTTTATAAAATAAGAAAGTTATTAATATAATATATATAATTAGCATTATTATTTTAATAGAATATATAAAGAATAATTAAGTAAAAAAAGAGAATAAATATATTTTTATAAGTTAATAAAGGAATAAAAGAGAATAAAAAAAAGGAATAAAAGATAAATATAATAATAAGCAGTTTTAAAATATAAGTTAAAAAGGAGAAGAAAGTGAAAAAGGAGGTAAAGAGTTAGTAAAGAGAAATAAAAAAGTAAAGAAAAAAAGTAAAAAAGTAAAAAAAAAAGAAGTAAAGAAGAAAAAAGAATAAAAGTAAAAAGAGTTAGAATATAATAAATAATAAAGAGAGTAAAAAGAAAGAGTAAAAAAAGTAAGAAAGAGAAGAAAGTAAGTAAGAAAAGTAAAGTAAAGATTAAGAAAATAAAGTATTAAATATATTAAAGAAAATAAAGAATTTAACAAAAAAGGTTATATTTATAAAATAGTTTTATAAGCTTAAATAAATAAGTAATTAAGCTTAATATATATTATAATAATATAATACTAAGTATTTTAAATATAAATTAAATATTAATATATAAAAGTATATTATAATTAGTATTTTTAATTAGTATTTTAATAAAGTATTTAATAATAGTATTAATAATAAGTTTAATAATAATAAGAATAAATAAATTAATAGTTTAATTAATAATATATATAATTTATAAGCTAAGTATAAATTATATATAAAGAAGTTAATATATATATAAATATTTATATAAAGTAATTTAAGTATAATATATAATTAAAAGTAGTTTTTTAAAGTTAATATATAATAATATTAATTTTTTAAATTAAGAATAAAAGATTAAATAACGTAAAGTATTAAAGTAAAATAAGACTAAAGTATATTTAATATTATCTAAAAGAATATATAATAAAAGTAATTTAATTAGTTATATTATATAAATATATAAAGTTAGTTATAATAAATAATAAAGCTTATTATTATGTTTTAAAAGTTATAAAAACTTATTATATATTTTATAATATAAAGTAAGTAATTAATTATACAAATTATATTAATTAAAGAAAGTAAGAGTTTAATATTTATATTATTAATATATTATATATTTAATAAAATAATAATTATAATAATACTATTAATAGTATTAAAAAATAATATAAATATATAATATATAAAAATAAGTATTTATTTATATATATAAAGTAATTA
>VYKG01000531.1:0-31352 GCA_011426275.1 Dactylonectria torresensis | reverse complement strand
TTTAACTTATGAAGATTTGTGTAAATAGCTTAAGTCAGAGTTTTCCTTAGGAATCTCTTTCTCTCCTCGAAAACAATCATTTTGCCCAAGTCGCACTCGACCTCGTTCGTGCTCTTGTCCCGTCACAGCAGTCGAAGTAGCTCGTCCGTGTATTGAAGAGCACTAGAAGGATGTCGAATGAGATCTGGTGATGGCGAGCGATAGGTAATATTGAAGTTGCAGCTACTCATCTTGAACATGCCCGCTTTGAGTTTCGTCTCAAGGTCCGGTCTGCGGTGTAGATATCTTTCGACATGTTCCCAGTCGATTTGTTTACCCCTTATGAAGAAGATGGTCTGTTTTCCGGCAATGCTTCGTTGTTGTTTGAGTAGACACATCTGAATGACTTCCTTCGCCTTATATTTCTTATCTAGGCCCCATTTTTGAAAGCGATGCTTATACATCCTAGGTCTATCCAAAGTTTAGCATGCGTGTGCCTCACCTGTTGAGACTATGTCTGGGTGGCCACTCACGTTGCATGGAAATCATGTTTCAGCCGCACTGTTTCTACCACCTCTTTGAGTGGCCTCGCCTCCTCCGAGTAGAGCCTCGTGATATAGGGCCGCAGACGAGCCCATTCTTCTTCTGTACAGGCGTTGGCAGACATGGTCTACTGGCTGCGGCGTTGAACTTGGGCGAGGAACGAGTGAGCAATGCTCAATGAGGTGTGTCAGTCTATGCTGACGAACCAGAGGTCTGGCCCATAGGAGAGCAAAGCCAATTGACAAGCTCGCTGCAAAAAGAAGCAAGTGATCCAAGACCTGACACGCAAAGTCTTCCTTTCAGAATATTTCACAGTCGAGGATTGGTGATGAACAAAAGTACAGCCTCACATGCTTAATATATACTCATTGTGATTGGTTGAGAACAAAAATACACGACTGTGGATTCGTTCCAGGGGCTACTCCGCAAGTTGCGATTTGATAGGCGATAACATGGATTGTTTGTGGGGCGAAAGCAACAGTCCTGCCAATCTGGGATGTTCTTGGGTACTTCCGAAACGTATGAGGCTGATACGAAAGGGTCCGAGGATCCCATGCTAGCGAGTGATCGAGATGAAATCCATCATTATCTCAACAGAAACATTGAAATTGGGCTTTCTAGTCCTAGGGTGTGAAACTACTCGCTTACCTTTTCTTACTCCTACCGTACTCATTCAATTTCGTCTTCCAGGATACGACTTGCCCGTCAGTGCTGAACGCTGCGCCACCGCTGAGTATCCCTTTGACTGTCGTAACGCTTTCTAGCTGAGCCTAAGTCAAAGTTACTGGCGGCGGCAGTGGTGTGCCGGGTGCAACTGCAAAGTTCCCTGGCGCGTACAAGCAGGATGGCCCGTCTTTCAACCCCGGTATATATTGCGGCTTCAAGGAGTACCTGATGCCCGTCCCTGCCATGTGGACCGGCGGCAGCAATACTTCCGCTACGAACAGCACCACTGTCGACCAGGGCTTGGACGAAGCCGTACTCACGGGGCCCATATGCAGCAGCTGTAAGCTTGCGCGGTGTGCCCGCGCGTTCGTCCCCTTCTCTCCATTTTGCTCGCCTTGAGACTCACCGGGAGTGATCTAACCTTTGGGACGTATACGATAGTTATTTTTATTCTATCTATAGTCCGGGACAATAAACTTGTCCCGGTCTCTAGCAATATCAACATACAGGGCGTGCAAATGACCAACGAAGCAGCTACTATTAATCCGGGTAGCGTAGCTATTAATGTGCTGGTAAATCATTGAAATTATTGTGTACCACTTATATTTATTAGTCAATGGGGGAATCGGTAATGCAACAAGCAGCGGCCACTTAAAAGAGCAAAAATCTTGGTTTGCTCTCTCTTTCGGAGAGATGGTCTTGCAAGCAGTCACATGCGGCCTGCACGGTTCTGGCAGTGTATCAAAACGTGCATGCTATTATTGCCTGCTACAGAGGAACTTTCTCAAGAATGGGGAATCCATCTCATAACTCAAATCAACAAAGGAAAGATCAACAGAACCCTCAGTGAACTACATTTACGGGTCAATCTTCTCATCCTTGAGCTCATTCTCTGTCCAATCCCACAACTTCTTGGCTAGAGCAGAATCGTTGGTGTGGGGATTGCCCAAGCCGGCCCTGCCAATGGGCTCGTAGTACTCTCCCGACTTAACGTCGGGGGAGGTCGCAGCCCACAGCTGGTTGAGGGTGCCGGTCGGAACGTCGACGCCGATGAAGACGGTGGTGAGCTTCCAGGCGATGCGCATGATCCAGCTGTTGTCGCTCATGGTATTAGCCAGGTTGGTTGTCACCAGGCCCGGCTGGAGGGAAGAGACTGTGAGCTTGGGGTAGCGCCGGGCAAGCTCCTTGGCGAAGAGAGCGTTGGCGAGCTTGCTTTGCCCGTAGCGGGTGATGGTGCTGATCTGCTCGGCCTGGTTCTTGAGCGTGTCGAACATGATGCCCTCCTTGGCGGGAGCATATTTGTGGGCGGCCGAAGCAAGAACCACGACGCGCACGTCGGACTTTTGCTCCTCGGCCGTCTTGAGCAGGGTGGGCAGGAGGAGCTTGGAGAGAAGAGCATGTCCCATGTGGTTGGTGCCGAACTGAACTTCGTAACCGTCGTCGGTGGTACCAGGCGGTGTGGACATGATGCCAGCGTTGAGGAGGAGGATATCAAGGCGATCGGATTCCTGGAGGAAGGTCTTTGCTGATTCGCGGACTGAGGAGAATGATGCCAAGTCCATCTGGACGAACTTGATGGGCGGCGCATTGGGGACCTGTTCCGTGATGTCTTCGATGGCCTCCAGTGCCTTGGCCTTGCTCCGGGCCCCAAGCCAGATCTCCTTGGGGCCATGCTTCGAGAACTCTAGAATGGACTGCTTGCCTAGGCCGCTGTTGCCACCGGTGACCAGAATAACCTTTCCCTCGAGGGACGGAATGTCCCTGTCGGGTACGAACTTGACGCCCTTGCTCATTGCAGACCCCATGGTATGGCTAAGTTGGTGGCTGTGACTGTCCAATTGCGTCTCAAATTGTGTCTCAAATTGAGACTGGCGAATCCTCCAGTCTGTAGCCTACGGTCGGATCAAACGCCACGAACTTGAGAGGAGCGGTAGGGCACTGCAATGTGGTAGTAATACGTCAAATGTTGCGGATGAAGTAGGTACAATTCAAATTCCGCTTTCGAGGATGTCACAACCATTATATACCCTTCCCGAGCAAATCAGACATAGCTCCTGGCAGTGAACCTTCTTTGTCCTTTGCAGGTTTGTGGCGGCGGACTTGGAGGACCCAGCTCCGTGGATGTCAATCAATTGCCACGAGATGGTGGGGCCGCTCCCTGGAGCCCCGAGGATGCCGAGGGTGGACGGGGTGCGGCCGCGTTTCCCGCACTCGCCGCACCCACCACTCCACCAGTGTCGGGCACCGGTCGACACTAGCGGTACTGTTTGGTATTGTTTGGTATTGTTTAGTATTGTTTAGTATTGTTTAGTACTATTTAGAATGGTACGTACCTAATAAGGAAGGGTCGCCAGAATGAAGATTCTCCCTTCTCCCTCCCACCTCACATTTAGCATGAGCAGCAGAAATCTCCGCAACCAAACCATCCACTCTCGCTCGCCCCTGTCCTTCACACCCAGGACGGCTCTGCCCTTGGACTACATACTTCCCGCACTCTATCGTCATCTAAGGCAAAGCCACCGCCCCCTCCCAAGCCGGCGCAGCTCGCACAACTGAGGTCCGCCAGCGGCCCCCTTGTGCCTACTCGGCTGCCAAGATGCAGTCGCGCAGCGATCAGGCCTGCAGCGCCTGCAAGAAGCTGAAGCGGCGTTGCGATAAGAGGCTCCCCGGATGCAGCTTGTGCCAACGAACCGGTCGCCTGTGCGAATATGGCATCATCGCGGACCCCCAGCCAACAGCCAACGACTGGGTCTTCATGCAGACGCGTCTCGCCGAGCTTGAGAGCCGCTTGGCTGGTTCCCCGGGTGTCGTCCAGCAGTCCATGTCGCCGGTCCCGGCCTCGACCTCTAGCAGCACCATGTGCGACGCAATCGACTCCCATAGCCCGGACCGGAGCAGCGTGACCTCGTCCTCCCGATCTGCCGGCATCACTCCTGTCTGTTCCAGAATCGAGGATCCGGGCCCGCCGTCCGGAGCCCACTTTCCCGCGGCTATGTTCCTTGATGTTGACTCCTACGTCTGGTCCCGTACCCGGCTGCCTCCTCCCCGAGGCGCCATCCCCGCGGTGCGTTCCTTTCTCCCTCCATCCTTTTCTTGGAGGTTTCCCACACAGAGCCTTGACTTAATACTTTCTTGCTCTCGCCATGTCTGTTGATCGAGACGCCTAACTCGTTGCAGCCGGTGCTTGCGCTTCTCAGCCAAGGCAACATCGTCCTGGACGTATCGCGGGACTATTTTGCCACCATACATACTTGGCTGCCTATGGTGTCCAAAAAGAGGATGGATATGGGCCTGCCGGTGCAGAATGCTGGCCCCGATCTCGCCATGCTGTTCCTCGGCATGAGGCTTGTAACCGCGCACGCAAACGATGTCGCCGGCGGCGGGCTGTACTCGACGGCCAAGGACTTCATTACCCGCCTCGAGAGTAACGGCGCCGTCTCGCTGCTCTGTCTACAAGCCATGGTGCTCGTCGCCTTGTATGAGTACAGCCATGCCATCTATCCCGCCGCCTGGATGACCATCGGGTCTTGCGCACGTTATGCAGAGATCTTAGGTTTTACTCCCGGTGACTATTCCGTGCTGGGTCAAGCTGTACGATCAACTTCCCTTTGTTCTTCGTCGTCCCGTGCTCCCTTGTTGTACGTCTGTGAATGCGGTCTCTTCAGTGTTAGATACCTAGGAGCTGGGAAAATGCAAACGAACGATCACTAACAGTACTTCTTCCCTCAGACAACCTGGACAGAAGCCGAGGAGAGGAGGAGAGTGTGGTGGAGTATCTATATCCTCGACAAGCTCGTGTCAACGGGTAGCCGAAGGCGTTGCCTGATCCCGGACCTGCAACCGGACGGCAGGTTGCCTGTTGATGATGAAGCATGGGTACGTTTCCCTCAATGCCCCTTTGTATGACCCGAGCTCAATGGTCTTATTTTTCATCAATACCCCCGACGATACGGCAACACGCAGTGACTGACATAGCAGCCAGGACTGTGGTGATGTCACCAAGGCTCTTGGCCGTTCGACAAGTACCCCTTACCAAATTGAGCAATCAGGCTTTGCACGGTTGTGTCAGGCCTCTGTGTATCTCGGCCGGGCTATCAGCTGCGCGCGCGAGAGTCAACCGATGAGCACTTCCCGCATCGCCGAAATCATGACTCTTGCCCACGAGCTCACTGGCTTCGGCGCGGCCCTCGACAGCGAGAGCACAGCGCTCAAGCCCGAGAACCGTTTTGCCCTCCTCGCTCCTCGATGCATCACCCGCTCAGCGCTGTTCGTCGCGCTTGATCGCTTCACTTGCCCGGAAAAGATGGCAGCAGAACCTGGGTACCTCGATAGCCCGGTCGCAAAAACACACAACGAACATGACCTACAGAGGCAGTCGATGCACGTCATCCAACTGGCGAGCGAGCAATTGCATACACTAGGTATGGACATCTCGGGCATGATCAAAAGCGATACAGACATAGCCCAGCCGTATTCGCTAAGCCGTGTGAGCCCCTTTATCATGGATTCCGTCTACGCGAGCGCCGCAACGTTCCAATGGCTTCTAGGAGAAACCGGCAAGGAAGTGTATCGTACCGCCGCCACAGATCTGGATATGTTTCTGGACACGCTGAGCTCGAGGTGGCGGCTCGGTAGTGCATACCGGAATATCTTAATGCTCTACGACGTCTTAGCAAGGGTAGAGGCCAGCACGGTATTTGATTGAATTAGCGAGTTGGGTGCTTTTTGGTAGCATTTCAGGGCACGACACAACCCGTACTCCGTACAGGGCTTCCGAAGAGAGTAGTACTCCATAAATAGCTAAGAAAATAATAAATGATAAAAATATATAAAGGTCAAAATATACCATAAAATCTTATATTATATTAATCACACTAAAGCTCTGGATACGATTTCCCTGTGCTTTTTTACATTTACTGAACAATCTGTTCTATAGGGCAGTTTTCCTCTTAGCCATGCAGAGACCGTGCTTGTAATAACCGACTACTTGGCTTCCCCCATCTGTGTCGGTCAAAGCTCACAATAATTCAAGGGTCAACCTTTGTAATAAGCAGGTTTGACATCCAAAACCTCGAAATCCCCGGGTATCAATTGGTGAATTTCCTCAAGGCATCCCCCCCCCCCTAGTAGTGTTCGGGTGTACGAGTCAATTGCCGAAAGTGGTCGGGGCTCGTCTTCCTCAAACTCAAGTACCGAGAGTGGTGCCTTGCATAAATGCGACCGCGAATATCGGTGCGGCCGCGAATGTGATGCGGAGGACGGCCGCTCCACCCTCGATGCGGCGGTCGGTGATAGCGCGCCTTCTTAAGTCCACTTCGCTGGTCCGAGGTCGCGGCCAATCTGTGACAAGTCGTGTCATGCCCGATGCGGGGGGTTCCGCAAAGGCGACCATTATTGAGGCGAGAACATTATGGCGGCGCATTATGGTGTCTCTGAAAATCCTTGGTGCAAGACGCCCGTTCGACTGGCCGATAAGTTCTATAAAGTCGATTGCAATCCCGACCAGCAGTTCTAACAAGAACAATTACAACACAAACACAAACACAAACACACAACCACACCGCACTCTCATACCATCGCGCATTTGACGACCCATCCCTTGTCCCAGGCTTTATTTGCACAATCGCCCCTGAATCTTTCCGTCAATCTAGAGGCTCCTACCCTCCGCGCAGCTGTCCAGCATGAGTGTCCGCCGAAGCACCATCATTCCTCACAAGCCTACTCTCACAGAGAAGAACCTTCCCGACCAAGCAGGCAAGGTAGGCATTTATCCCCGAGAAAGATGCTCGTCGCCGTACTTTGTTCTTATCCGCTAACACCTCTCAGGTATTTCTCATCACCGGTGCCTCGGGCGGCCTAGGCAAGGAGCTCGCTTCGATTCTCTATGAGAAGAATAGCAAGATCTACATGGCCGCCCGCTCCCGCGTCAAGACAGGCGAGGTGATCGAGCAGATCAAAGCAGCGCATCCAAAGTCAAACGGCCAGCTTATCTTCCTGCCACTAATACTCGACGATTTGACCACCATCAAAGCTTCCGCCCAGGAGTTCCTTGCCCAGGAAAGCCGCCTTGATGTCCTCTACAATAACGCCGGTGTCATGGTCCCTCCACAGGGGTCTAAGACGGTGCAAGGCTACGAACTCCAAATTGGCGTCAATAACCTTGCGCCTTTCCTCTTCACCCATTTCATCCACCCAGTCCTCGCCGCAACCGCGCAGATTGCCCCCAAGAACTCGGTCCGGGTGATTTGGGTTTCCTCGAGCGCCGCCGATGGCGCCCCAAACCCCCCTATCGACTTCTCGAACATGGACTACCACATCGAGGAGGGTATCTGGCCTAAGTATTCTCGCAGCAAGGCCGGGAACGTTCTGCACGCTGTCGAGTATGCCCAGAGGACTGAGGGCCAAGGCATCATCAGCATTGTTCGTTATTACACACCCTTCTTCGTTCCATCCGTCTGCTTGATCAGTGCCGAAAACTGACCCTTATTCACAGGCACTGAACCCTGGCAACTTTGTGACGAACTTGCAGCAGAACATGCCCAAGATGCAGCTTGCGATGTTTGTAAGTTAACGCCCCCACTGCCTCCCTTGGCTTTCTCCTCGTCTGGCATGATACATGAGAAGTGAAAAGCGGAAACGGACTGACACTCATCGCGTAGAAACTCATCACCCACCCTCCTAAGAACGGTGCCTACACCCAGCTTTTTGCAAGCCACTCTCCTACCATCACTGAGAACAATAACGGCTGCTGGGGTAAGTCTTCCTTTTCATTTGTGCCTAGATTTCCTACATAATAGCCAGATTTTGACTGCGGCGCTATCACTAACCACACCGCCCTGATTTACAGTTTCACCGTTTGGGAAGGTTGAGGCTGCTCATAAGAATCTTCAGGACCCAGCCCTTAGCAAGAAGTATTGGGAGTGGACGGAGGAGCAGGTTAATCAGTATAAGTGATCAATCATGTCATGGAGGCGAGGAGAAGACCGCGGCTGCCGTCGATGCTACGTCGACTAGCAGCATGCGTTACTACGGCTGCGATATTATGTATGACTAAGGAACGCGTCCCCCAAAATTGATGTTTTTATCAACGCGTTCATTCTGTATTTAGTATGATTAATCGGAGCGTTGGGTTCGCGTACTTCAATTCTGCCACTCCCACATGTCTAAGGAGAAAATCATCAACTAAAAGTCTTCTGCTCTAGCAATTTCCCTCCAACTATAATACTGCCATTGCGAACGCAAATCTCTTGTCTACTTGCGGCCTAACTGAATCATGTCTTCTATTGGTGATCTTGTCAGCACTCTTGATAGCGCTATCAACCATCTGGATGATTCCGATCTTAGTGCGGCCACTTCCCCTATGGCACCTTCCTCGTCGTCGTCGACTGATAGCTTTCACCGTAGACTATTAGTCTAGACTGTAGTCTGTATTGTAGTCTGATCTAAAGGCGACAGACGGACTAATAGTCCAGTCTGGGCATCTCGGCTAGACTGCTGGTCTAGTCTGACGGACTAAATGGACAGTCTGGGGAGTTTAGACGGACTGATTAGACTATTGCGAGCACTGGATAGAGCTTGTCTTAGGCGAATGACTTTTAGGCAATGCGTTTCGGGCACTTGTGTTTGCTATCCAGAACTTTTGGGACATCATAGGAGTAGGTCGCATGACCTCAAGAATCGATGAGGCCCCTGCACCGCACGACGCATTGATATTGGTTTCTTCGCGCGCTCGGACTCGCGGTTCTTGCGTTTTGTGCGCGTCGTAGTGATGGTGGACACGAGTTCGGTGGGTTAGACGACACCGTCTCGGTTGGATGTCGAGGCTGTAAGGGGCCCACACGGCAACAAGGTTAAAACAGAAGACGATAGGCAACATCTGGCTGTCTTAGCTGGATGTGTACGCGGTTTACCGATATTGAAGAATGTCGCGAGCCCTAATTCCGTGAGGCGTCTGATTGGGTGTATGTATGTTCTTAGTTGCGTGTCCCTGTACATCCTTTATGCAGAAGTAGCTAGAAGGATATTGCTATAACAGTCACACGACATATACACGCCCAGCTACCCAAATACACATCGTAACAAGGAAGAACCGTGTGCTAATATTAGCTATTGGATTGACCCCCCGTGTGGCAGCATAAGACCCGAATTTGCATAAACCTCTGATACACTGATATTCTAGCCTTATGTTGGATACGCGGTGTGTCTTTAGTAAAGATAAGGGATGGCTAGATAAATGTAGATTAATTCTTAGTAATATGTCTAGTTATTCTTATTATGCTTATTCTTATTCTTATTAACTCTTGTTTTTACTGTCCTCTAGAGCGAGGTTTTATTATTACTTATAGCTATAGATATAGATATCCCAGTATTCTAATACTTAAATAACCTATTTAATGCATCATATAGCCACAATCTAACAAATATTAACAATTAATAGATTTAATACAGGCAATTCGATTAGACTCATAGGGATTAATGAATTATAGAGCTTAAAGACAATAATTGTATTAATCAGAGATTCCTCCAGCCCCCTCTTTTCCCGAGAGGGGTTTTTTAATTATCTAACTAAGGCTAGGATATCTATATATCAGAAGTTTATACAAATTCGGGTCTTATGCTGCCACAGGAGGGGTCAATCCAATAACAATTAAAATAAGCTGTCATGACCTGTCACGGTGTATATTTAGGTAGCAGGGCGTATATAGCATATAACTGCTATAGCAATATCCTTCTAGCTACTTTAGCATAAAGGATATACAGGGACTCAGGACGGGGACTTAACGCAAGCAAGAATATACACACACCCAATCAGATGCCTCGCACAATAAGAGCTCGTGACATGACCTAAATTAAAATAATGCACTATGCGCTAAAGGGCCTAGATGCATGTTCACCCAAGAAGAGCTACTGCTTTAAGACAGAGGTTAGATCTGTCGATCCTGTCTGATTGGTTGGACTGATTGTATTGTGTTCTCTTGCTCAAGTTGACCACTCAGAGGCCGGATCTCCAGAATGCCATGTATGTGTATGTATCTAGTAGGGTGTATTTGCCCAGTATGCTCAAGAATAATCCGCTTACAAGACGTAGGTGACGCTTGAGTCTCACCAGGGAACGGTCCCATCTCTACTTGAAAATGTCGCTGAAACAGTACTTCCCTTCCTTAGGGTAGCCATCTCCACAATCCTCTTTGCACCCAGCTCGGGCGAGACAGCCCCATGCGTAGCCAAAACATCTTCGCCCATGTAGGCGGTTATTTTAGTGTCAACAAATCCCGGGCAAACAGCATTCACGAGTCCTCCAGAGTCCTTCAGCAGCTTAGCGTAGCTGATGGCTAGCATATTTACTGCGGCCTTGCTGGCATCGTATGCCTTGGGAGTGAGGTCGTAGAATCCCGAGGTCGGGTCTAGGGCAGCGCTCAAAGACCCTTTTGTAGAGCTGACGAAGACAATCCGGGGAACTTCGGCTTTGCGAAGAAGCGGTAAGAGTTCTTCAGTCAAGACGGCGGTGCCAATGGCGTTCGTGGCGAAGGTGGATGTCCACTGCTCGCGGGCAGAGAGATTGGGCGTCATGTCGAAATGCACGCCCGCGTTGTTGACCAGAACGTCCAGCTTCCCGAATGTGTCAGAGATATAGACAGCAGCTGCGTGGATGGTTTCATCGACCGTGAGGTTAAGTTGAATAGCTGACGCAAGCAAGCCACGAGAATTCAGTGTATCGGCTACCTCTTGGCCTGCTGTAAGGCTACGAGACCCGATAATAACGTGGTAGTGGTGGTCAGCTGCTAGGAGTTCGGCAACAGCACGGCCAATGCCACCGTTGGCTCCGGTTATGAGAGCAACTGTCGGGGTGTTCATGATTCCAAGTAAATCGATAAATTTGTATAATAGAGAAAGAAGTGTGCTAGTGATATAGCAATTACTCAGTAGTCCGGCCACTCCACTTGTTATATATACTATGCAGCGTACCCCCTAATACTATAGAAGGTGTCGTACTCAAATCGCTCATTATGACTCATCCGCAAGGGTAAGTGGAGATACGAAAAGAGTTTCGGTTACCGCTAGTCAGATCTTTTCGAAAATTGAGTCAAACATGTTTAACCGACCCTAATAGCGAGCGTATTGCTTACTTTCAGGTACTTAGTCCTCGTGGCATCAGATAATCTCATGTTATTATATAGCGTTACACTACGGATTTTTCCGCAATACAGGCAAATGCAATTTGCATCATGACGCCTAACTACTCTTATGCGGGCCCTTCGAGTCTCTATGTATGACTCGTCGCCGATTGAGCTAAGGACGGAGTGACGGAGTCTAACAACTTCCCGTCCACTTCTCGGGCCCACGGCGTCTTAAGCACGCCGCTTGTTATCGCATTAGTTAATGAATAGCTGTAAAGTATGCACTTGCGGGCTGCTTGACCACCATATAATTCGTATAGGCTGTATTGATTTGACTAGTAAGTAACTGCGCCACAGCACTCCTTGCCAACCCTCAACCACGCTTTATGTCATACCCTAGGATACTCTCTTACGGCCATGGCACAACCCTTAACCCCATCGTTGCATGCAGCGCCGCTGTTTTCCTGTCACCCTCTGATGGACGCCTCAGGAATTCACCCACGCGTCGGGATCTTAGGACGCCTCGCTAAGTGCCCAAATCACCGTATCTGTCCTCGCCAGCCCAAGGCCGGCTCTCGAAACATTCTTAGTTCAGCAATGTCTCTTAACACTCTCCGCAAACAAGATATCAACAAAAGTTAAAACGTTGCTGATGTCTCCGCTGTGTACCTCGACCTTGTTAGAAACCTGTGCTCCGACTTGCATGCTCGCCGCCACATGGCCCATCGGCTGCAGGGTAGACGCACGATGGTTGATGAGAGTACAGCATCTTCAAATAAAGGGTCCTTGATCGACTCCCGTAGAGCCCTAATAGTGTCCCCTAGTTGTCTCGCAAATGCCTCCGCTCGCAGGGACTCCGGGGCCACGTCGGCGTCAAACAGCTTGGGAACAAGGCTTGAGATAGGCATGCCTTCAAACTTTCGGAGGAAGTCTATATGCCGGCGTTCGATGGTTTTCAGCGTTAGGCCCACAGACGGAAGCAGATTCCGAGCCCCCTTGCGCACCAGCACCTCGAATCCGCGAGAAGTACCGACTCGGGCCAGAACAGTGAAAAAGCCTAGATGCACGCCGGATGACAGTCGGCTCTCCTGGTTTGCGAACGTCGCCATACCTCGTAGTGTCGACTCGAAATCGGGTGACCGGATTTGCATGCTCGTTCGGATCGAGTCGCTAACTTGGTGCACCTCAGCGAATCGGTTGCCGGCCAATGTTAATCGGTCCGCGTCACCATCTGTCTCAACTTGGCAGACCAAAAACGTTAGTGAGCCATGTCCATAACTTATCCCCGTTGCCAAGCGGGGAAGCCCTTCTCGGACATGTCGATCCCGCCCTGGTCTTCTTTCCCTTCGTTCGCATTCCCAGGCTTGCGAGGGTTCTGGGATGATTTCTGTATCCGCGCCTGTGGTCGCTTGTAAACCTCTCCAGTCGGCAGAATTTCGTCCCAGAGGAATCCCACTGACTTAATGTGTTCATTCAGCCGCTCAGCAAGTGTCATAGCAGCAAGGCAGAAAAGCTCGCGGAAGATATCGTAATCTTCAATCAACTCGCCTTGTTCGTTGCTTAATTGGGTCCCAGCTCCAGCATCCTTCTCGCGACCAGAGTGGGGTAGCTGAAGCAAATGGCGTTTCATGCTGGCCAGAAGGCTTGAAATACCACTCCAATTTCTTGAAGCCTGGAACATCCAGTGGAAAAGTGGGTGATCAATGCTGAACCCCTCTTTGGCATTCTATAGTAGTTTGAGTAAGGCTGACTCCTATGCTGCCAGTTGGAAGTTAATTCTCGCCTTTTCCAGGAACGAGGCTGTAACTGCAGCACCAGAAACAAAGCCATCGGTATCAACCAGGATCCTCCTGTGCTTGTCAAAGACGGCGGCACCCAGGGTAATTTGCTGCGCCTGAAGTGCAGACTTCCTCATGTTCCGTGTCCGGAGAATAGCAGAGCCGGCGAGGATAAAACAAGCACCAAGCGACTAAGAAGATCAGCCGTCATGTTTCAGGGCTCTGAATCTCAAGACTCATATATGTAGGTAATGACCAGGCAGATAACGACAATGATTGTTGCACTCCTCGACGGCTCGTTAGTTTCAGCCTTGATGTTGACTAGTCGATACCGTGTCCCGACAGCGGCGCACCAATGCATCCCAGACACAGCGCCTGCTAGGATCAAGGCTGAGACGGTCCGCTTCCACCACCAGTTAGCCCACATGGCTCGGAACATAAAGAACATGGAAAGAGCAACGATACTAGCGACCACGGCGATAATAACAGCTCCGACAACGAAAGCTGGCTTGTAAATGCACACGTAATTCTCAATGGATCTATATCCAAGGTAGTGTATTCCGCAGACAGCAGCGCCATAAAGGACACCACCGATGAGGATTCTCCACCACTAGACCGCATCGTTCGTGCCGACGGCAACAAAGGAAGCCAGGAGTACGAGGATAGGGACGAAAAAGGAGATGGCAGTGAAATCGCTCGAGTACGCCACTTGCAGCTCAGGCTCTCCGTTTGCCAGGTCGATGGCTCGGTTGCCGATAAAGTGCTAGGGGTTGGTCAGTGTACGCCCGGATGCGCTTGATTCAGGCTATTTACCATGCACCAAATGGATATGCCACCCATTGTTATAGCCGAACTTATGAGGAGGAGGCTGTTCCCATCAGCATCACGTTCCTAGGAGGTATTTGGGGATGGTGGCATACTGGTTGAAGAAACCCCTGAAGCCCATCCGCCGGTTAATCAACTCGAGCGTCGACGCAGCCATCTCTCGCCTCTGGAAGTCTGGTGAGTATCAAGAAGCCCTCAAGAGGCTAAAACGTCTCTCGGCGTGTCTTCTGCTCAGGCCAGCCAAGGGAACGGTCAGCCTCCCTCCCCGACGGGATATGCAATGTCCCGTCGACTTCAGCCAGGAAGAACGAACGTTGTACAACAAGCAACGCCAACAAGCTATCGTCAGTATTGATGAAGCTCTGAAAAGGGGCTTCGAATCCTCGAGGGCGGGTATACACGTCAACGTCTTGCAGCAAATCCAGTCATTGCGGCTAGTTTGTAACTTGGGACTGCACTACCACATGAGACATAGTAAGGTGCCGCAAGCTTCACAAGAAGTTGACAACTGGACGGGTATGGCGCAAAGGGCCTTCAATGTGCAGCGGGAGATGGGGCCTTTGGTTTGCTTGCAATGCTCGTCGACGCTGGAGATCACGGAGACACTTCTAGAGGACCCAGCTGTCATACAGCAGAGCCCTCTGTTCTTCAGCTCTTAAATTTGTTTGCGCCGATTGTACGCAAAAGTTTGTCCAAACCGGTCGCACCGTGGCATGTGGTCACAACTCCCGTTGCCCCATGGCGCACGTCTCCACAAGCGGCCGCGCTCTTGAATCGGGCTTACCTGAGATGCAACCGCAGGTGGAAACAGCATTTATCAGGCTGCCGTCTAAGGTAGAAGCTCTTATCACAGATATCAAAACTCTGCCACCGAACGAGAAATGGTACTTGCTCATTTCCCATCCGATTTTTCTAATAGGCCAGGTACCTGAGGCATGGTGCCACCACGCAAGCGGCGCCGGCCACGCTCGCTTGATAGCAACGACACCGAGTTCGACCACCACGACCGCCACAGGAAGCCACGCTCCGGCCGCGTAACACGGTCTCGTGCCGCCACAGACTGTGCCCTAGCTGCCGCGGGAGCAGCTGCCGGCTGCCGGTCTCAGCGCGACTTTCTCTCTCCGCTCCCCAACGAGCTGGCCATCCGCATCTTCTCCTACTTGTCCGCCTGGGAGCTCCTCGACGTCCCCCTCGTCTCCAATACCACTGTCCTGGGCAACGCCGGTGATGAGCTGAAGTGTCTAGACTTGGATTCCAGCCAACCACCCGGAGTCCGTGGATTGGGCAAGTTGGTGACCAGGGTTGTCAAGGGGTAGTCCCGATCTCACTAGATCACATACACGCCTCGACCTACCCTGGAGTCCTAGGATAGACCCGACTGTCACAAGTCGGTGCAACTCTCACCTGGATCCTGCTGGGCCATTGATTCAATAAATAATCCCAACCAAGGATTCAGATTCATTGAAACGCCCTGATCAATTACATCACTTCCTGGAGGGTTACGTTATGCATGAGGGATCAAGGCTCCAAATTGAGCCCAATCTCCGCACTCATTCCCCAACTTGGTGATTGCCGCTTTCTGCCTGGAGTGTGGAGATCGGATAGGCTCCAACATAAAGCTGGAAGCCCCCCCCCATTCCCCAAGAAAATCATCGACCTGCTGTTCCCATTGACCGCTCGCTACCGTCGCATGACCTCCCAATTGAACAAGTTTGCAGTTTGTTTCGCGCAGTTTCTGTATCTCCGCCGGGGCTTACGCAATGGGAGCAACTGAGATGGCCCTCCCGATCGAACTTTTCCTTCTTGCCGCCGAACATCTCATGCCTCTTGACCTGTTGCCCCTGTTACGCGCAGCTCCCGCGCTCTCACGACTTTTGGCTCTTCGGCATGTCACACGTACCGATGAGAAGGGGTGGTCGATCTTGCACCACCTCGCGACCAAAGGAGAGGGGGAGTTGATGAATCTCGTACTCGCGAACGACAGTATCGCGCCAAACCCAAAGGACAGTAAAAAGCGGACACCGCTATCGTATGCGGCTAAACATGGACACGAAGCCGTGGTCAAGCTACTGCTGGAGCGACGAGATATTGAAACGGACTCGAAAGACGACTTTGGTTGGACACCGTTATTCCACGCAGTCGCCGGCGGACACGACGAAGTGGTAAAGCTACTGCTGGACCGAAATGATACCAACGCCGACTCGACAGATAGATGTGGGCAGACACCGTTAGCCTATGCGGCTAACTGTGGGCGCGATACGGTGGTTATGCTTCTGCTGGACCGACAAGGCGTCCATGTGGACTCGAAAGATGATACTGGTCTGACGCCGTTATCCCGCGCAGCCCGCGGTGGACATGAAGCGGTGGTCAAGCTACTGCTAGACCGACATGATGTTGAGGCGGACTCGAAGGATGAACGTGGCCAGACACCGTTATCCTATGCGGCTAGAAATGGACGTGAAGCTGTGGTAAAATTATTGCTGGAGCGACAAGATGTCGAGGTAAACTCGAAAGATGCATTTATGCGGACACCGTTATCCCATGCGGCTAAATGGGGACACGAAGCGGTGGTAAAGTTATTACTGGAGCGACAAGATGTCGAGGTAAACTCGAAAGATGAATTTGAGCGGACAGCGTTATCCGAGGCGACTGAATGGAGACATGAAGCGGTAGTCAAGCTACTGCTAGAGCGATAAGATGTCGAGGCTGTCACATTCCAGTAAACATCTAGCCTGCCTAGTACAGAAATTAGGCTCCCGAGATAGGTTCTATAGCCAACGGGCGAATTCAATGCTTGTTGGAATAGAGGATATAACTCGCATATTTTGTCGTAAGGAGAGGATTGTAAGGAAGGGCCAGATAATTGAAGATGACCGTATACAGGCATTAACCGTCTGCGTACGACTCTCTCTTACAACAACAGGCAAAATTTGAGAAAAATCACCACCCATCAGTACAGGAATACACCAAAGAGATCATTAGGACAATTCAGAATATCCTGCATTGTACGATGTACAGCTTCAAAACAATGCTTATGCTGCATCGGAACTTCATCCCATATGATCAAATGGGTACGTCGCATAAGGTCGGCAAGCTGAGAGTTCATTCGTATGCTGGCTGTAGATAACTCATTGATATCCAAAGGGATGGTAAATCGAGAATGTGCTGTACGACCACCGGGAAGTAGTAATGCAGCAATACCAGAAGAGGCGATGGATAGTACAACCTTGCCCTGACTGCGATAAAAATGGTGAGAGCCTGAGAATTCGGGCTTGGTAAGAATTACTTGAGATCACAGCGTGCGCCGGGGTGCGTTACTCTACGCAACTCAAGAATCGTGAGAGACTCTAGGGCCTTGTTAGCGGCGGATGTCAAGTCTGCCTAATGATTTAGTCGCCATACGCCTTGATGGAGCTTAATAGGAGATGAGCAGATAGAGAAAAAGATTGTGCTCTAAAATAGCGAAAAATAGCGAAAAAGAACTCAAACACATCCCCAGAGTTCCGCCAGGTTCTACTCCTTCCCTACGCAAGCTCTACTCGTCGAAATACACGGCGACGTACTTCACAGCTGGTCCAACATCGGGACTAGAAGCAGTGTCATCGTTAGGCTGCGTGCCACCATCCCAGTTGTTCCCAACAGCCACCTGGATGACTGGGAAGAGGCCCTGGTGGGGTCAGGCCGTTCATAGATTGGTACAAGACGACGACGGTGGCAGCAGCGACGCGGGCAGCGAGTCCCAAGGGAGTGAATCCTATCTTGGTTGAGCGAATTTGCAGCATGATAGGGACTATTGTCCCTCTGACACAGAAGTCGAAGAGGGCCTAGAAGGCGACGACTCCGACGAAGGTCGACGCTCACGCAAGCGCCGCAAGGTCTCGAGATCCTCCGCCGGTTTGCTGCGATGCGAGCAGCTAGTGTGGAGCGCCCTTGTCGGGGGGGGGGAGACCGGCGTTGAGATCGAGAGGGAAGAATGCCCAGGCAAGCGGTATCCTCAGCCAGCGTCATCCCAGGCGACTCTGGTCAGGTATGTAAAACCAGTCCAGAAGTTAGTTATTCAGTACGCTGATTCGTCCAAACGGATGCCTGGTGTTTAATCTGACGCATGTATTTGGAAACAGACACCTTGTGCTCTCCATTCAAGGATGGCTTAAACTCCGGGCTGCTATCTAGCAGCTATGGTGGGTGGATACAATGACCATGACGTCTCCGCATTTGCTGGGATCGTTTCTCCCCTGACGTTGTGTAGACATCAAAGAGTCTGGCTCAGATACTTTCTTGAGGCAGCTTATAAGGCCCAGCCCTCGAGCAACTCATCGCACCTGAGATGTGCTTCGCCGATTGGCCAGTGGAGGTGTAGCGGGCGGTGGTGGCTTGGAGGAACGATGTCGTCGGTGCTATGGTGTGGAACAGGTGCCTCAATACCCGCTTTCAACTGTCAGAATGTCTTAGTGTGGCGCTTGGAGGTCCATACCAGCTGGATGGTGCTGACCTGGCACTAGAGGAAATCTATCTCTGACTTGGAGAAGAAGATATCTCTTGAGATTGCTATGGATTATGGCTGGATGAATGTGGAGGGCAGACTGTATAGCGGCAGTTGCCACAGGTTATGACCTTTCGCCGTGCTTGCTTGGCGTTGGTGTCCTCCGCAAATATTGAGAATAAGACCTGCATATGGTAGCAGCAGACAGACATCCCTCCCACTAAATCGCATTTTAAAACAGCTCATGTCTCGGATGTTGATGTATTACAACTAGCAAAGCGGACCAAACTACGTGGTCGATGTGGGCTAGACCATGGTCGGCGAGCTCGGAAACCCCACGGAATATCATAAGCGAGGGCCAACTGTGGTCTAGGAGTATAGGCTATTGCAAAACCGTTCTAGTAGCTGGGCCTCGGAGGTCCGGGCGAGTCTATGGGTGACACTGGGTGAATTCCGTTTTGGATCCTGTTGGCCAAGATGCCGGTGGTCGTGTATTGATTAAAAAGTTATTAAGTTTTAATAAGTCTAATTTTCTGAAGACTATATTCTACTATTATAGTCTTTAATTTATTAAAGATTTTATACCTTTATTAAGCTTAATATTTAAATTCTATATAAAAAGAGTATAATATTATTAGCTAGAGCCTAAGTGTGTAAATTCTACTATATCTTACTGCTTTTCTTATTACTTAGGGCCAGGCTTAGGTTAGGCTTATGAAGGAGAATTTTCTTTTCTTTAGTTTTTAATAAATTAATATATAGCTAGTCCTTTAGTATACTTACTTACAGACTAGCCTTTTATATATAATAATTAATAAAATTTAAATTATTAAAAGTATATTATATTAAATCGCTAGTAAAACTGCTATTTAGATGTTTGTTTTTATATTACTACGTTTCTCATTATTGCGTTTCTATATTATATATTTATATTACTTAAGTTATCTTAAGATAAAGGACTTAATTAATTAATTAATTTAGTTATAAATAGACTCTTCTTCTTCTTCTTTTTATTATTAAGAACTTAAAACCTTCTTTTACTATAACGTGTATAATAAGCTTATGTCCTATACAAGTATGTGTCCTAAATAGGTTTTATACATTAAATTATAATTTCTTAGAAATTCTTTAAAAATCTAAACTAAACCTAAAATAGGTATAATTTTTAAATTATATACATTACATAATGAGCAATCAGTAGGAACTTTTTTAAACTTTTAAAAAAATTATTTATTAATTTAATTAGAGAAATAATATTTATACTGTTTTTTTTCTTACTTTTATTTCCAAGTAACTAAATAAATTAATTAAAGGTTTTTAAAAATAATAACTTATTACTTTTTACTTAAATATCTAAAATTGATTTTTTAAAAATTCTAAAGCTATATAGCCAATTTTAAAAAATTAATAATTAGGGTTTTTAATATATAATATAAGTAGGACACATACTTATATAAAATATATGCTTATTATACACATTATTCTTTTATTATTTATAAAACTCTTACTTTACTTATATTTTTAATTACTAAGTATATTAATAGCTTTATTATTAATAAACTCTTTAGTTTTTAATATTAAGATTATAGTCCTTAGCAGCGCACACTTAGAGAGAGGCAAGAGGTTAAACAGTCTAAAAAAAAACTACAACTAATAGTGAATAATAGTATAAAGGCCTAAAACCCACGCCTAAGGTAATAGTAACTCAGAAGAACTAGAGTTTCTACTGCATCAAGGCGCAAGCCTTGCTGTCCTATTCAACCCTTTGAGATGCGTTAAGCAGCTAGAAAAACTAGATTGAAAAGCTAGACAGAAAAGCTATATGTCGGAAGGCAAAATCGTCATGCGATAAAAGCCCCGTGAGGGTTCATCGCATTCCAAGCTCGTCGCAATTCCAAGTCGCAATTCAATTACTTCTTTATAATTCCAGTTATATTACAATTCAACTCATTAGAGACTAACTTATTAAAGATCAGCGTTATTTTCAAGCTCTTCGCAATCCATTAGTTTTTAATATAATTATTAGTCCTTTTATATATTAATAATAATTATACTATATATAACTTATATTAACGTACATGATAAGCATGCCGGTCAAATAAGTATACCGGTCACTTGCATTTTATACCTTAAATCGCAATTTTTAAAAAATTCTTAAAAATCAGAACTAGGCCTAAAATAGCTAAAACTTAAAACATAGGTTAATTATATAATATAATATTTAAGAAGATTTTATAAAACTTTATTTATTTTTTTCTATAAAGTTATTAAGAAAAAGCCTATTCGCACTGTGTACCTTCATATTTTTATATATAATAAGCTAGCTAAAAATTTAAGAAAAATCCTATACTATTTTCTTTTTCTTTAAATATTTAAAAATGCTTTTTTTATATTTTTAATAGTTATATAGCCCGTTTTCGAAAATCTAATATTGTTACTTTTAGCCGTATAGTATGAGTGACTGGCAAGCTTGTTTAACCGGCATGCTTATTATATACGTTATTTACCTTTTATTAATATTAATTAATAATTTAAAAAATATTACTTTTTTAAGAATATTTTAAATGTTAAATTTATTATTATAATCTTTAGTTTATTAAGAGTTTTTATATTCTTATAAAGCCTAGTATTTAAATTATATATTAAGAGAGTATAATAATTATTAAAATCTAAGTTATTATAAGTATAGAGTATAATATATTAAATATTTATTATAGTATTTATTATAAGTTAATTAAATTATAAAGAAGTAATTTCAAAATAATACTAATCTTTAATCAGTTAGTTTTTAATAACTTAAATTAAGATTTAAAAATATAAAGAGTTAAATTATAACTTAAAACTATAATAAAGTAACTTAGAATATAATAAACTCTTATAAGACTTTTAGTATATAATAATTTTACTATTTAATATTTAGGTTTTCTATTTTGTTTTTTTTATTTTACTTTTCTAATAGCTTAATATATTTTAAAGAGTTAAATAAAATAATAAAGCTTATATTTTATTATAATTAAAACTCTAGTTAATATACTTAATAAGTAAGTGGGCTAAATAAGTAAGTAAGCTATACATGCTATATATTAAAAAGAGCTAAGTTTTAAATTTTTAAAACTAGCTATCTAAGTATTAAAAATAAAATAAAAATAATTTTAATTATTTAATTAAAAAAACTATATAATAATCTTTTTAAATTTTTAAAAAATATTTCTTTATATAGAAAGAAGGAAGTGAATAATATAAATAAGCATTTTTAATATAGCTTATTAAGTAATTATTTAAGAAATCTAAGAAAGTTATTATTTATTTTTAATATATAATAGAGTTATTTTTATAATATTAGCTGTTTTGCTCTTAATTCTAATTTTAAAGAAGTAAGAGTAAAAATATGGTAATTTAAAGTATAAATACTAGGAAATTTTAAAGTGTTTTATTCACTTATTTAGCTCACTTACTTATTAAGTACATTATTTTAAATTACTATTACTTTTAAGCTTAGGTTTTAAACTATTAAACTATTTTTTCTTATTAGTTATTTTTTTTTAACTATTTAACCTCTAGCCTCCTTTTAAATATATATTACTAAAGATCATAACTTTAATATTATATTAAATATTTATTATAATATTTATTTTACTTTTTAATATATTAAATTATAATTTAAAATTATAATAAATTTATTACTATTAAAACCACTATTTAGACTTTTACTTTTACATTATTACATTTTTATATAATTATATATTTATATTACTTAAGTTATTTTAAGATAAAAGACTTAATTAAATAATTAACCTTGTTATTAATAGACTCTTATTCCTCTTTCTTTAACTATTAAAAACTCTAAACTTCCTTTTATTATATTCTTTTAATATTTATAAGATTCTTACTTTACTTATATTACTAACTAACTAAATATAATAATAGCTTTATAATTAATTAATAAAAACCCTTTAGTTTTTATTAATCCTTTTATATATTAATAATAATTATATTATTTATAACTCATATTATTTACTTTTTATTAATATTAGTTAATAATTTAAAAAATACTATTTTTTTAAAAGTATTTTAATTATTAATTTTATTATTAATTATTTTTAAAAATATTCTTTATTTTAATCTAATTTTTAAATTCTTAATTACTTTTAAATAAATATAATCTTATAAAAACTTTAGTTTTAAAAATTATTAAAATAACTTACTTATTATTAAAAAGTTATTAAGTTTTAATAGATTTAATTTTTTTAAGTTCATATTTTATTATTATAATTTTTAATTTATTAAAGGTTTTTATATTTTTATTAAATTTCATAATTAAATTATTAAAATTATAGTCCTTAATAGTGCACACTTAGAGAGAGACTAGAGATTAAATAGTAAAAAGAAAAATTTTTAATAGTAAATAATAGTATAAAGGTCTAAAACCCAAGCTTAAGGCAACAGCATCTCAGAATAACTAGAGTTTTTACTATATTAGAGTGCAAGCCTTACTATTCTAATTAACTCTTTAAGATGCATTAAGCAGCTAGAAAGCTAGATAGAAAAGCTAGATATTAGAAGGCAAAATCGTCATATGATAAAAGCCCTGTAAGAGCTCTGCATTCATTGTATTCTAAGTTACCTTATTGCAATTCCAATTACGTTATAATTTAACTTATTAGAGATTAATATTATTTTCAAGCTTATAGAGAAGATAAAAGCTATATATATAACAGTCGGGCTTACACTAGGGCTCTAGAGTAGGTCCAAGGCGTATAGTATTTATAATCTAGTACATTAGGACGTTATAATAAGCAATATAGATTACAGTCTAGTAATAGTAGAATAGTAAATTCAATATAACTAAGTGTATTAATAGCTAGTAAGGCTATTTATCTATAAAAGTACTAAATAAGTATGCTTATATACTAATATTATCCTATTAGGCTTACTAAATAAGAGTGAGTCTAACCTTATAGCTTACTAAGCGCTAGTAAGCCTAGTCTTACGGCTTATTCTAAATAAGTAAGCTAAGCGCTCTAGCTTACTTACATAGGGTGAGTTCAGGGTCTGGGGTTATATGAAAAAGTGAGTATATCATAGTTCTGCTAGTTATAGCCGCCTAGTCCTAACTCAGGCCATAATACGATATCTCCCCTCCTATTAGTCATGCCCTCATAGCCATCTTCAAGACCGTTTTTTATATATTTATTAGTACGTCCCTAACTTACTTCCTTAAATATTCCTAATATACTAACAGAATGAACAGTCGAATTTTAAAGCATCTTCTGAAATCCTATGAAATCCTTAAGTTAATAGTAAGCAAACTGATTAAAGCTGCTTCTACTGAAGGCCTTCAGGTTCCTATTTCTACTATAAATACGCTAGTTCTTACTATAGCCATCGAAAAGTTCAGTTTTAAAGTAATGCTATATTCTTATTATATCGCTTATAGGCGTATATATAAGATACTAGATAAAGAGTCTAAAAAATGTGGTTTTTATACTAAGAGGAGTCATCTTTATAATATGACTAATATTCTTCTATACTCTTATAAGTTATTTTGTTTTTTCTTATCGCTTCCTTACTAAACTGAACGTAGTGACTCGTATTATTACTGAGGCTAAACGCCTTAGTGCGAAGGAGTCAGAGCTAGAAGAGGAGTTTTTTAAAAAGCAGGCTATTCTTCAAGCAGCTTAAGAGGAGTTTAATAACTCCTTAGATCGCTTAGAGCGCGCTTATTATTAGCGTCAATCTTTAGTTACTCAGGGTCATAAGATAATTCATTATAGTCTTAAGTTACTAGAGGAGTTAGAATTATTAGAATAAGCAGAGCGCAAGGCTACTATTAATATCCAGTCATTAGTGCATTCTAATATTATTAACTAGAGTTCTATTAGTTTTATTCTTTTATTTAATTCTAGTACTACTAATGAAAGTTCTTTAATAAGCACTATATATAAGTAAGGTTTCTAGTAAGTTCTTATTAATTACTACTTTTAAAATAGTTTTTCTATTTAATAAAGTACTTAGTCTTATTATTAACTTATTATATATTAATAATTTCTTTAACTTTATATTCTTCTAGTCCTTTAACCTCAGTCTTATATTTATTACTATACTTAGTATAAATTATATCTTTTATAATCTTAAGAAGTAAGATATAAAAGACTAAGTAAAGTCTGACTTTTAGTAATAAGCCTAACTAATAGTTATTTTCTAAGATTTTTTTAATAATTTTATAGAGTCTAATATATTTATAGTCTAATTTCTTATTTTCTTATTTTATTTTAATGTTTTTTATAGTAAAGTATACTATATCTCCCTTTTAGAAGGATAGTCCCTTTATCCATTTTTTATTATAGTATCTTTTTATCTAGTTTTTAATAAATTTGAGTTTAATCCTTATTTCTTTATATAGATTTTTCAATTTTTCTAATATAAGAATGGCTTTAGGGATAATCAATCTATTATAACTTACTTTATAAGTATTAGAAGTAAATCTAAAATTAGTATATACTAAAGTAAGCTTTAGTATTTTATAAATAGTTATATTATAGCTTAATTATATAGTTAGTAGCTTTTTAATCTAATTATTTTACTTATAATTAATATAGTATTAAAAGTATTACTTTAGTATTTAATTTATTCTTTCTATCTATTTATTAGTCTATAGTTAGAAAGCTATAAAGAGTTAGTAATTTAATCTTAAATAGTCTATTTATACTTATTAAAACTTAAAAGTAAATAAGAGTCCTCTATTAAAAAGAATTTCTAAAAGTAACTTATAAGTATTAATAATATTTCTTAAGAAGATATAAGCAAACTGCTCTATATCTATTAATTCTTAATAAAGTATAAAATAGGAAAATTTCATAAGTCTATTTATAATAATAAGAATGCTATTATAAAGGGTTTTAGTTACTAAGTCTTCTAATAGAAGTAACTTAGTAATAAAATCTATTATAATAGAGTCTTATAATTAGCTTATAATTAGTAAGAGTTATAATTCTTTATATAGTTTATAGTATTATACTTTAGTTTTTATATAGAGATTATATTTATAAATAATAGTAATAATAACTATCTTTATCTTAGGAAATTAATAGGTTATTCTGACTTTATTAAGGGTTTTATTAACTCTTTAGTATCTATATAGTAAGTGTTTATAAATTTCTTATATAAGCTTATACTATAATTCTTTAAGAACTTATTACTTCTTTATTTATTCTTCTTTAAGTAATGTATTATTATATTCCTAAATTTATCTAAGTAATGAGTTTCCTTATTTTATTAAGTATTATATTATAGTAATTATTCTAAAAATATATAGCTAGTCCTTAGGGCATTTAGAGCATTCTATTATTAAGTCTTTTATAGTTTTATATATTAAGATTATAGTCCTTAGTAGCGCATACTCAGAGAGGGGCTAGAGATTAAATAGTAAAAAAAAAACAATAACTAATAGTGAATAATAGTATGAGGGCCTAAAACCCAAGCCTAAGGCAATAGCAACTCAGAATGACTAGAGTTTCTACTGCATCAGGGTGCAAGCCTTACTGCCCTAATCAACCCTTCGAGATGCGTTAAGCAGCTAGAAAGCTAGATAGAAAAGCTAGATGTCGGAAGGCAAAATCGTCATGCGATAAAAGCCCCGTGAGGGCTCGTCGCAATTCCAAGTCGCAATTCAATGCTTTGTAATTCCCGATCGCAATTCAAAATGACCCCCCTGACTAAACAAACGACACAATATGCGTGCGGAGCATTGCGCGACAGCCTAGCGGACCCTCACCGATACTAGCATATAAGAATCATCTTATATATACGCTAGCTAAAAGAATCAAAGAAGATCGAAGCCTGCTTCCTAGGCTATAAAGAGCATCTTGCCTATCTGGCCTAGAATGTATAATAGAGGCTAAGTTTAGCTAGCCTAGTTATAAGAGGCTTATCTAGCTAGTGATCTTTAATTACTATATCCTCTAAGAGAACCTATTCCTATAAGCCCTACTAAATAAGGATATAATCCAATAGATTAAAATAGAGTAAGTCTTATTAGAAGAATTAGCTTAAAAGGAGAAATAGAAAGAAACGATGACTATTAATAATGCCTTCCTTAATAACCTAAAGAGCTATAATGCATAGGTCATGTAGTTATAGGCTGACGTTATGCTGATCAATATATAGCCAAAGGAGTGATGACTGCATTAGAAACTAAGGGAATCCTGCTGCAGTCGCCTCTGATATTGACTGCGATGGGTTAAAGGATTTAGTAGAGGAAGGTTGGTTCTAAGGGAGGAGGGATAAGAGTCTATCTATAACTAGGTCGACTAATCAATCGAGTCCTTCGTCTTAAGACAACTTAAGCAATGTAAACACGTGACTGTATAGAAACGCGGCAGCGTAGAAATAAAAGTCCGAACAGCGGTTTTAATAGCGAATAGTTTTATATATATTTTCTATTATATAAAATTCTTCTATTTATATAATAGCTTAAGTAAGCATTCTATTATATACTTAGTTATAATAGTATTATATAAGGTAATTCTTTATATTATTTAGTATAATAGTCTTACTATCTTTACTTTATTTAATATACCTTTTCTTAAAGTAACTATTAAGAACTTAGTTAAATTAGTAATTATCTAGTTCTTATAGTATCTTTAAGTATTCTACTAGTAATTACTTTAGTAAATAATACTTTAAGCATTTTTTAATTATATTATAAAAGTCCTCATTAAGTTTATATATTTAGTAGGTTTTAGTAATATATTATTATAGCGTATTAATATTATAATTATGCAGTCCTTCTATATACAGGTCTTGCACTATTTAGTATTAGAAACTGTTAGAAATAATAATAAATCCATCCTTATATATAACTATTCTAGTATGTCCTTAGGCCCAATCTATCCAATAGAGGGCTGGTCTATCGTTCTGGATCAGTTCTAAATATTCTAGTTATAAGCTTAGTAGCTTTTAATTATAGAGTTATTCTTTTAGCTTTTTAAGATTTTAAAGCTATTTTTAAGCTTTTAAAATAAGTTAAAAAAGAGTTTATATTTCTAAAGAGCTTAATAACTAAACTTTTTAATAAAAAGTTTACTCTTAAAAAGAAAAACTTCTTTAAAAAGCTAAAGAAAAATATATTATAGCTAGTTTAGTTACATAGTAATATTAATATAATTTTCAGCCTTTATAAATATAAAAAGCTATAATAAATAAGCTAGTAATAAGATCTAGCTATATATATAAAATTAAGGAGGAGTTATTAATATTAAAATTAAGTAGAAAAAGTGATTAATATTTAGGTTTTATAATAAAAAAGCGTATTAATATTAAGGTTTAAAAAAAAAGATTTATAATAAATATAAAGTTAGTTAAGTTAAGAATTTAATATATAATTCAGCTAAAGGCTGACTTTACATCAGTTCTTAAGTTTTCCTAAATAATGAGAGTTTAGTGTAGATAAGGATAAATAAGTTTCTTAGAATCTGATTAGTTTAAATTTTATATTGCCAGTCCCTAAAGAAGGCTGGATTAATCAATAGCTTTAGAAAAAGTGAGTATCCGCCTATCTGTTACTACTTCTTTATTTACTTCTTTGTTTACTATTACTAAATTTGCTTAGTAATCTGTTCATTTACTTAGCTAAGTAACTTTTCTTCTATTATTAATCCCGATATACTATGTGACTGAGGATGGATTCTGATTCTAGGAGTAATATAAGCCCTGGATCTGATTTTAAAGTCTATTGCCCGTCTTATAACTAAATTAAACCAGTAAGTGACTTTATTAGTAAGAAGAAATCTATTAATTAAACTATAACCTGCTTAAAATGCTAGAACTAGTATAATTCTAAAGTAACTAATATTATTAGTATAGTTTATATACTTCCTTAACCTAATTAAGTATATTAGGTCTAAAGGTATAGTCTTAATATTAAAGAACCTGGCTATCTGTCCTTTCTTAGCTAAGAGATCTACTTTAAAAAGAACTAATAGAAATACTATTCTATCACTTTCTAATAAAAGATCCAGAACCCAGCCTATATTATTACTAAAGCTATAATAACTTTATATAGCTAGGAGTTTATTTAGAGAGTTAATTAGCTAGTTATATATAGTACTAAGGACTTTAATTCTACTAATCTAATAAAGTATATAGTATTTCTATACTCTAGCTCCCTTACTTTTTATATAGCTAATAGCTTATTTAATCGCTTTATATTCTAACCCATTTACTGTCCGAAGTAGTATAATTAGTTTAGATTACTCTTACTTAGTTACTAGGTTCTATAAGGCTAGGAAGAACTTATAAGATAATCCTTCTAAGGCTAGAGCAAGGGCTAAGCTAGCCACTATCCAGTATGACTATCGTTTATAATACTATATAAAAAAGACTATATTACTAATTCTTATAATATCTTAACTTAGTATCTTTAATAAGTCTAAGGGTCCTAAAGAAGGTATCCTTATACTATAGTCTTAGTAAATTATTTAAGCTAACTATATAGTATAAATAGAAGTTAAGATTGATTATAACTAAGTTAGTTTTAAAATAAGAATAGAATAACTAAGGAAGGTAATAATAAGGGACAGTTTTCTAAATTTAATATTAATACTAAGGACTATTTTAACTTACTCTTCTTACTTACTTAACTATAAAAGTACTTAAAATAATTAGGAATAGAGTATAATTCTAATCTAAAGAATAAAAATAAAAATAGTAATAATAATTCTATAAATAGAAGCTCTCTTTACTATTACTTACTATAGCCTTTTATATAGCTAATGTATAGTTACTATAGTCCTGCTCTTAGTATAAGAAGACAGTTAAGATAATCTTAAAAGTAAACTTAATTATTAAAGCTATTATAATAATATTAGAGTTTAGTAATAATTTTACTTAAAGAATTAGTAGTATTTTATATATAAGACTTAATATAGAATAAAGACCTTAAGGCTTATGCTTTAACTGATTATAATAAAGCAATCTTCTATAAATTTTAAATAAAGCTAGATAATAACTTAATATAGTTTTATAGTTAATACTAAAAGAGTTAGTTTTAAATAAAGATTTATTATAATAGTATCTATATGCATTACTATTAAAAAGATAAAAAATGCTACTTTAATAAGCTATATTTCTTTTTTATAAATAATTAACTTAACTTTAGCCCTATACTAATCTAATTACTCTAGCTTATGCTTATTAAAGAGTCTTTAATTACTTATATTTATATTTATATGAATATTATACTTATAAAAAAGTAGTAGTATAAGTATTAGAAGTATATAACGTACTTAATAAGCGAGCGCTACAGACAAGCGAGCGCTACAGACAAGCGAGCGCTACAGACAAGCGAGCGCTATACCTATACTATATACTTAAAACTCTGAATCTTAAATTTTCTAAAATAGGCTATATAGCTTTAAGATTTTTAAGAAATTAATTTTAAATATTTAATTAAAAAGTTAATAAGCTAGTATTTTTTTTAGACTTTTTAAAAAATTATTAAAGTAATTATAAATAAAAATAATAAAATAGATAGTGCGAATTTTATACTACTAGCGCTATAAATATATATAATTTAAAAGAATTCTTAAAAATAATAAATTTTATAAATAAGCTAGGTTAAAAATCTTATCTATTTTAGGCTTAGTTTGGATTTTTAAGAATTTTCTTAAAATTATAATTTAAGGTGAAAATCTTACTATAGCGCTCGCTTGTCTGTAGCGCTCGCTTATTAAGTACGTTAGTTTACTTTCTTTATAAAGTTAGCTTAGTATATAACCAGCTCCTGCTTTTACTATAAGAATTAAATATTATATTACTATATTCTATTAATACATTATCCTATATAATTCTTAACTAGTAATTTACTTACTAGTTCTATATCTACTACTAGCTAGTTATTATATAGTTAGACTACCTCTACTACTATTATCCTAGCTATTAATATATTATTATTAATAAAAAGAGGCTAAATTAATTGCCTTAAGATAGTAATATTCTAAATACTATCCTTTAGAATTAGATAAAGGCTGCGAATATTAGAGCTAAGGAAGATTAGGAGGCAGAGCCTGATTTAAAAGATAAAGCTATAGTACTAGATCTATTAGCTAAGAATACAGAACTCAATACTCTGCAGTCTATTCTTACTAAAGAATTAGAAGTTAATTTAGGGCTTTTTATAAGCTTCTAAGTATAAGCATAATACGAGCTACGGCTCTTAAATATATAATATATACTAATTAATAAGTTTAATCACTCTTATATCTTACTCTCTTTAGTATTTCCTTACCTCTTTTTTAATAGTAAAGCTAACTTTATTAAACCTTAATTATGCTCTATTAATTATAAGGATTATATTAAATATATAATGTATTAATATAATAAGCATTTTATATACTATTTAATATTTTACTTTATTACTTTTAATATATTAATATAATTATAAGTATATTTATAATTTAAATTCTTTATAAAGTAATATAATAAGAGATAGTAATTATTAATATAAGAGTAATTTATTTAAGTGCTTAAATATAGTAAGGACCCTAAGGTATAAGTATTAATTAACTTAATTATAAAGTATATAGTATTTATTTATAATATATATCTATTTTAGAATAAAAAGAGGTATAATCTTAAGGCTTATACTTATAACTTTAATTATTTTAATGCATTTATTATATTTAGCTTAGTAAATTTATATTAATAAAGTCTCTATTAGTATATGCTTTAATATAATAACTAACTAGCTATTACTAAGCTAAAGAAGATAACGTATATAATAAGCATGCTAGTTAAATAAGTATACCAGTTACTTGCATTTTATACCTTAAATTGCAATTTTTAAAAAATTCTTAAAAATCAGAACTAGGCCTAAAATAGCTAAAACTTAAAACATAGGTTAATTATATAATATAATATTTAAGAAGATTTTATAAAACTTTACTTATTTTTTTCTATAAA